>JAOTOL010000763.1:0-121665 GCA_034440575.1 Imbricaverruca yamaguchii | reverse complement strand
GCCCTGTTCACAGAGCCTGCGGTCGCCGCGGCTCTGCGGTAAAAATAGGCTCCTCCTACCACCAAAACGTCATCAGTAGTTGGACGCACATGAACACCGCCGTGGCCCGCCACGGCCCGCCGCGGTCAAACCATTCGTCAAATCTTGCGCAGGAGCTTCATTTATAAACGTAAAATATGTGGATGATGCCGATGAATTGCCAAACACCTATATTAGGCTTAAAATAGGGTGGATGCCTATTCTTAAACTGCAACTCGTTTTTTTAAGTCCTAAGTAGTGATGGATGGGGGTGATATTTATGTTAAGTAAGTATGTACCCCTTCAAGCAGGCATAGATGGAGCCTGCAAATTATTGGGAAGGCACTCAAGCCACATGTGTTACGTGGGATTGAGTGAATGGGGCTGGATATGTAAGGTAGATAGACGTTGATCAGTGTGTTGAATGTTGATAGATGGATTCTTTGAAACTATGGATATGTGCGCCAAATGGCCCTGTAGTTATTGTGATCTTAAACCCAAATAATAAATCAAATAAATCAGAAATGTGATGCTGGTTAAGGTATGAGTGTCTTCAAAGGTAATGGTATCTTCCCTTTACAGACTTAACCTGGATGGGCCCTTGTGGCTTGTATTAATTGATGTGCTTTCTGCCTGTCAGGTTAATATTTCCTTTATTTTGGTGCTTCTATTGTCAAATATGTTGATGTACATCCCTTTCCAGTACAGACAGCCCATTCCAGCTATGAGGCATGTTCTCTTTCCTTCACAGCCAGGGGTGTTGTTTTGTATACTTTCAAGGGGCCCCATGTCCCCTCAATGGTGGTTTTGCCCCTAACCATGTAAACTTTTAGTACCAGATAATATGGAGTATGTACCACCTCCCCCAATCAATTTGAGCTTGCCATTGCCTTTATACATTGGGCCCTGTCCCAATAAGTTTCAGAGATCAACACCTGTGTTCACAGCCCTTGCCAGACAACGTGGTGGACTTGTTCATTTCCTGGGGCCCTTTTCTGTACAACCTGTTATATGTTTTAATTTTTCCTTTGTTATATCTATTCTCATATCTCCAAAAAAGCAATGTCAATGGTGGAAATGTAAAAATTTCAGGGAAAATTTCACGTAGCTGATCATACCATCAAAATTGAATAGTAACAGTATTGTAGTATAGTAACAAAATTGAATAGTAACACTCCTTTGCACCTAGTCTGCTAATGCTGTTATCTTGCTTAGTTGGCTACACTTCTTATTCTGCTGTGCTTAGTTGTGCTGTGCATGCAACATAAATAAAGAAGCACAAATATATGTATAGACCATGCAGATCATGATTTACCCATTTATTTGTTGACCATCTCCAAGGTTTTGTATAGTGCTGTTCTGTGCCCATGACACATAAGAAAGCATTGGGCTTTCCAAAATGCATGATGGCATACATATTATATATCCAGCTATACAAGAACATGCCATAATGATGTCCTTTTGCATCATTGCAACCTGCTACACTAAAGTAATGTTCAGATTATCATAGATTGCGATGCAAATTATAATTCGGGCAACATTAAAAATACTAAAAATTATGCATATACATGCTCCCACCACTGAACCATGCTGACAAATCTTGAGCATCATCCAGTGCAATGAAAAACACAATTTGGACAAATTATTGCTTTCCACTGTTTGAACTTAACAGAACTGAATCCAACCTAAACAAAACTAGCCTAACCAGTATTCTTGTGCTTTGTTTAGTGTATTCACAGGACAAATTTTATGGACATTTTCCCTCCACAAAGCAAGCATGTTTGGTAGTTGGTTAGTTAGCAGTATAAGTGAGTTGCGGTTTTTAATTTGTACACGGTTTCCCTTTTGAAAAATAGAAAGGTTTTTCTTCATGGTTTGGTAGTTAGTTAGCCATTGGTTTTATGACACATGGGTACCATCAGGGTACAACCAGGGAGTCATATAGCATCACCAATTTCTGACTCGGATTGACCTTGGGTAAATAGTAGCAATAGGTGACTCACTGATAAAATTTCAGTTGTGAGATGGGTGACTTACCCCTGGTCTACTTGTCCCCAGTGGTTAGGTAGTTAGGTTCAGGTCATGAGGTTAGGTGACATTTTCTCATTTTTGTTGTACATGGAAGTTCAGTCAGGTTAGGCTGGATTGTCAGAATACAAAAAAAAGAATGGGATATGCCAAGCTATATTACCCAATTGAATGCCAAAGTTCTTGGTGTTATTTTGCCTGCCAATGGAAAAGTAAGCACTTGCAGAGGAAATGAGTGGCACATCATGTCAACTAGATTCATAAGGATTGCATTGAAAAAAATCTGAAGAATTAACAAATTGCATTGTATCACAAATTTATTGCTTAATCTACCACTTTATTTGCTCTATTTAAGTAAAATGTGTGCAAAGCTTGCTTCTTGAATGCCTTAAAGCACATAATAATACCACCATTAAACATACAAATGATAAAAGGGAAAGAACTCCTTTCTTGAGAGGATAATATTATGGGTGCTGAGCATCCAGATACAGCTGTTTCACTAATCCTGACACTGCTCCATGCGTGGAATTTCAACAACAGTTCGTGCTTCAGTGCCACATATAGAAATGGCTTAACAACACCTAGCTTTCACAAACTCAATATTGGTGCCTAGAGATGCATGGAAAAGCATCACCCAGTAACCACAATGCCATGGAAAAGTACCACCTAAAATGTTTGCATGATGACATAAAATTAAACTGCCCAGTGCCTTACACATAATCATACATCACAATGAGCCACCCAACTAATCTTTCAACAGCGCAAAATTACGCACCATTGCGCCAAGATCGCGACCCTAATCATGCGGTCGCTCGCGGTCGCTGGTACAGCGACCGCAAGAACCGCGGCGGCCGCAGACAGCCGCAGACAGTGTGACGTCATCCTGCTTACTGCTGATTGGCCGCGGACAAGCTCCACCCCTTTGACCGCGAGCGACCGCGGCGGCCGCAGACAGCCGCAGACAGTGTGACGTCATCCTGCTCACTGCTGATTGGCCGCGGACAAGCTCCACCCCTTTGACCGCGAGAGACTCGACGGCCGCAGACAGCCGCAAGCCCCGTGAACAGGGCGCACAATACCAAGGTGCAAACTTTTGAGACCCCAGTGTCATTATAGGCCTCAGCGTCGCCTTCTGCGCGACTTTTTGAGGACACCTATTGTGAATTTCTGAGCCATGGTGCGATTTTTGGGGGACCAAGGGGGATTTCTAGGGAGCATGACGCATTTTTTCCTTAGCTCGGTGGATTCTTAGGGCCCCACAACCTGTCAGGAACTGCCTACAATGCCCCCGATTCGGTACGCCACTGTGTAATGCAATGCTGGAACATAATAATCCAGGAATAGTTCATCTGTTTCATCACTCACACGTGATTTAAGCTCCTAATTCTTCACAGTTTGAGGAAAGTCAAACATCTGCTACATGAATTGGCAAGGATAAGACAACATGAATACCATGGAATTCAGATCACAGTAGTTCTGCTGCAATAAATACCTTCTCCCACAGGCTGCTTTGGAGATGTATGCGCTTCTGAAGGTTGATCATGGATGGAGTTGGAGGTGGACGGAGCAGCACTGTAAAGGATATAACGTATGGTTCAAAGAACTTATTTCTGTGTCCCTTTTTGGGTGTCATTGAACCTCCAATTGAATAGCATGCATCTCCAGAGGAAATGAGTGGTCACATCATGTTCAGCACATTACGGAACACTGCATTAAAGAGAAATTCGAAGTAGCCAGAAATTACCATAAACTGAAAAATTACCCCGAAAGCCAGGCAATATTGCAGATTAAGGTAACAACCAGATAAGTTGTCCACACATTTTACCTCCATGAAGCATGCAAAGGGGTTGGGCTTGGTTAAGCAGGAGAGGTAAGGCTTTGTTGTGAAGAAAAGAAAGGATTTTTTAAAATATGTTTTTAGAGAAAATTGTTAGAAAAAGAGTTCATGCCAGTTTAGATTAGGTTCGGTTAGGTTTTTTTAAGTTGAAAATACTTCAGAAATTTGATTGAGAATTTGAATTAAAAGCAACTCATTTGGACCAGGTTATGTAAGGTTATCTTACATCTTTCTTGAACTTTGTTTTTATGCTACATTATGTAATTCCGTATCCTTTTGTGTGTTACTGTTACTCCCAATTGATAAGTATGCATTTGCAAAGGAAAGGATGGTGAATTTGTGCTTTTAGGTGTCCTATAAATGATGGAATTTATATTTCCAATACAATGTTTGTGATGTGACTAAGATTGCATTTGTTGTGCAAATGAGCTTTGAGTTAGGTAACATGGCATAAAAAGAAATACACCAAAAATACAACATAATCGAACGTGGTTTTGGAGGAACCACTTCTAGAAACAAAATAGGGAAGAAATGCGAAGCGATTTATTTTCTTGAAATTTTGCAAATGAAAAACTTCACTCAACCTAACCCAACCAGGATTGTTGTGCCTTAAGGTGATAACAAGAGAAGTTTCTACCAGCCTCTGTAAATGAAACAAATGGGCCAGGTTTGGTTATGTTGGGTTACTTTGTGTGTTTTATGTGTGATTTTTTTAACAAAACTTTTCCCAAATTAAAAAGAAAATGGAGCTTTTTTAAAGGTGCTATGATGGCTAGGTTAGGTTGGGTTAGGTTTTTTTTAAAGAAGGAAATATACTGCTTCATTTTTTTCTCGAATGTATGTGTTGGTTTTCTTTCTCCAAAGGGAGGGTAGGTTAGGCTATGTTTCATTTGCCATATTATTAAAAAGATTTGTTATCCTATGTCACCTAATTCAAAGCCCTTTTTGGTGATATTTTACCCACCACATGAAAAGTAGGCATATGCACAGAAAATGAGTGGTCCATCATCTTAGTCACATTCATAAACATTAGATTGAAATGATAAAGTCCAAGAATCCATAAAACACCTTAAAACACAAATTTCCCAAAAGTAGTGCTCACAGCTGGTTCATCACATTTTTAAACATTGCGTTAAAAAATAGGAGAAATCAGAAATTACCATAAGCTGTAAATTTACCAAAAAGTACGCCAACCCCTGGCAGAAATGCAACATTGGGTGCCCCAATCCTGGGCAGAGAAAGCAGAGCAGTAGAATAAAAATATAAATAAAAGCGAACTAAAAGCAACTTCTTGAGGGCAAATATGGTAGTTATGTGGTATTAACATTGAAACACTGATAAGAAATGTGAGAAAAAAAACATGGACTGGACTTGTCGAAGTGTACCTACAAACTTCTTCATCTACAGTACCTTTAGGAATTAAATATCAGCAAATCGTTTTAAAACCACATTAAATATCAGCAAGTTGTTTGATAACCACATCAATCTGCATATATATCAAAAGGTATGAAGTACAAAAAACGAATCAGATCGACGTCACAAGAGTTTGGCCACCAGGTTTCAACACTGCGCACAATTGCAACAAAAGTGTCTTACCTCTGCCATATTTGTCGATCGCAACCGCTAATTGAACTTCAGACTCTGTGATTTAGGTAACTGAACATATTATTTCTGGATGCTATGAATTTGGATCTTCTGAAGAAAGACCATCTCAATTCGTGGCATTTCATGCACGGAAGTGTCTATTCAGTCATATTGCCTTCATTAAGTCTCTCCAGATATTTGGTGATGGTGTTTGACGTTGTATAACTAGTCTTATAAGCTATGGATTGGTGTCTGCCTATTCCTTTCTTCAAGAATGGGAATTATAATAGTGTGCATGCAGCTTCTTTCTCACTTTTTCTTTCATGGTATCATAAGCTGTCATATATTGGGCTCACAGGTGGCTATTGTTGGCTGGGGTGCCCATATTAATACTCAATTTATGGACATTGTCATTGGGCATATAGGTGGGTAAGTACCTAGGTAAATATCAAGCTTACGGTGTGGTGGGTTGGCTCTGAAGATAAATATTGTCTGTGTGTCCACTATCTTAATGTTAACTGATTGTTGTTGACGACTGGATTATGTGCACGTGTGATAGACTGGAAATTAAGAGTGGAATGGATCCAGTTCAAGTTCAATATGCATGTGCTTTTGCTCTTGGTCATGTGTGCAAGCATCATTATGGCAATGCAATTGTATAGTGGCTTTGCTAATTTTTAATACCATCTGGTTTAAAATGCATCAGCATCACCTAATCTCAACATATTATTATGTAAGTTGTGCTTGCAAAGTGGAAGGAAATTCAACTCCTTTGTTTTTTACACACAACTTTCAATTTTGCAGCAATAAGTGGATAGTCAATCCACAATCCAATCGAAATCTGGTCCATTTCATTGCAAAGTGTGTTGGTTAGCATCAACTAAGTATTCTAAGTAGCATTGTGTTTTTATTTTTTCCTTTATATTTCTTATAAGCATAAATATAGTATTGGTTATTGGGGACCCAAATCAACATTGAAGGGGCCAAGATCAACATTGGTGGGGCCATGGCCCCCACAAAAGGACGCAAATCGACGCCCCTGACACCCATCTCACTCCTTTTATTATCAGTGGTGTACCCAAGAGGACAAACAGGAAATTGTCTTTTGAGTGGTGGCGTGTCAGCAGTAATCGCTCTGGGGATAGGTAAAATTGCGAAGCTACGGCAGAGGTGCGTTCTACTTGGGCACCTCGGGCAAACAGTAGTTCAGCCCAATCTAAATACATTTTTATTCTGATCGTACCTGCCCTAGTATGCTCAAGTCTAGCATGTCCATGACATTGGCAACGCTTTCGCATTCGCATTCAGCATCCTATTCGCATACTCTCCGATTTCCTTCATCTTTGGTAAGATATGATCTTTGTCGCTTGCAAAAGTAAGGCAAACAACAAGTATTCAGTAGGACGAGCAGTTCAATCTCCAGAGTTCAAGAAAGGTTATTCGGGTAAAAAACGGGGCATCGCATAAAATTCAGCCTGTCACTTAACCGAATGATTCCAATGCCTAGATGTCCGCTGTCCATCAAAGATGCAACACATAATTACCTGACTTTCAATGTCACAGTTTGACCTCAGGTCACCCAAGTTGGTTTTACTCATGTTCTTATCTATTTACGGCGTTCTGAAAAAAATGGTGACATATTGGATATACCTGAGTTTCGCAGGTGATAGTCTACATAACACTTAAATAGAGCACATCGATCAAAGTCCCCAATCTGTTCACGGATTCATTACCGTTCGCCAAAAAGGCCCCAAAATATAAATATACCAAATTCGTGTGCACCCGATAATTTCCGCAACATTTTACTTTGCACCACGAAATAGCATCCAGACAGTGGGTATGGCTCATGGATGCAGCACATTGAAGCGTAAAACCTACAATTTCATAGCCTGACCTATGTTCAAAATATTGTTTTGTCCGTGCACTATTGCCATCTACGGGGTACCGAATAATACGTTCCTAAATATATTCATCGGATGGGCATTAGCGCCAAATAATATCTCATCGCACAAGAAAGCAGCACATCCAAACATGTCACCTTCAAAGTCACCA
This sequence comes from Imbricaverruca yamaguchii, assembly GCA_034440575.1. NCBI lineage: Eukaryota > Metazoa > Arthropoda > Thecostraca > Neoverrucidae > Imbricaverruca > Imbricaverruca yamaguchii. The sequence continues at coordinate 114,146 of JAOTOL010000763.1, read as the reverse complement.
TTTTACCTCAGGTCAACGAAGGTCAAGCTAGTCAAGAACTAGGATCAGCAACGCATTCAGAAACAACGCATTCAGAAAGTCTTCGTTGACTTGAAGTCACATGGAGGTAAAATGGTCGAGTAACCAGTTCGCTTGGTGTGCTGCATGCCATCGTGATAGCGGTGGCAGAAGCGTTTGGATCATTCCAATAATTTCATTTAAGCGAATTTTTTTTATCGCATAAGTCAGGCAATATTTCTTACAGAAAGTGGTTTTAGTCGCTTAATATACATGGTTTTTATTTTTGCATCAGAAAGACAAATGATGAGGCTTTCGTTCTATATAAGTAATTATGTCAATATCACTGCACTAGGGGTCACCACACGTTACGTTATCCGAGGTCACGGGGCCATATTATCAAAATTTGCACAAATAAAAAAACTCATTTCAGGAATCGAAAGATGAGCTCATGGCGATCCCAACGATATAAAACTTTCATAATTTATCTCTACATAACACTAAGTTATTGGCTCTGAAAGTTTGGCCGTCAGTGCGAACTCTGAAAATCGCCGCAGGCAATACCTCGTGAGCCGCTGCTCCAATTGAGCTAAAAAAGCTCAGAAGTCGTTTCAGTGCCTCCGATAACCCTGTATACCAATTTTCATCAAAATATGAGACAGGAGGGTGTTAGGCCATGTTCAAGATATGGTGCACGGCACCAGATGTGAAAGAAGCTTGCTACCCGACGACGAGCGAAGATGACAGATATTTGAAAAATATATCCAGTTATGGTGACAACTTACGGAACCGCATTATAATTGAGTATGGATTATATTTATCATCGGACTGTTTTGCTTCTTAACATACACAGTCAATTTGTTTCTCCTAACCATCCAGACACATACCTACTCATCTTGTTTCAGTACATGTACCAGAAGTGTACCGAAGCAAGGTAGTAGGGGATCGAGGGACAAGGGGCTGAAAAAAACCCACTACGAGCCAAGGTAAAGTCCATGGGTTTTAGCAATGGATGTGGAATCCATGAACTGTCCCGTACCCGTCCAGAGATTGAACTCAACGCAACAGTTCCGTTTTCAGGCTCAGTTTGTGGCGCGTGGCACGGCTCACATCACAGGTAACGAGATATGGCTGACGTAATGTGAAAGCCCCAAGATGTTGGCTATCCGTCGGGCACAATTTCGTTGCGGTTGGGTCAACGTGCTACGCGACCACATCACCGGGGGTCTTGAGAGAGCGGATGTCCGTCGAATCACCGGCCGCTGAGGCTCCTCATCGACCCGATTCAGACCACCATATCTCGACAACCAATGAACCGGTCGACACCAAACCAACACCTCAGTGTTGCCACAACAATTGTCAACCTCGCTACGGCAACCGTTTCCGGATCACGCGCCACACAAACGTGAAGGAGCGTGTGGAAATCGGAAATGAAGTTCTTGAGCGTTTTTCACGATTGGGTCTGGTTCTCGGAAACGGCTATACTTGACGGCTTGCGGTCACTTTCACGTCATGGCCCCATGCACCGGCGCCCATCGTTTCTGTCAGAGAAAAAGGCTCCGAGACACAGCAGTTCCGTTTTCCGGCGCAGTTTCTTTTTAAGACTGGTTTTAGTGTGTACGTATCTACCTAATAAGTACCAAGGCGTTGGTGAAGCTGAACGTGTGTTTGGGTCATGGGTGTAACCACTGGGAGGGGCATGTCCCCCAATTTTTTAAAAGGGGCATGTCCCCTCCAATTTCTTTCGTGTCCTCCACCAAGGCCTCAGCTACCCGAGTACGATCGCCGCAAAATTACACTTAATCTTTTATAAAGTTAAAGCAATATGTAAGATAATCACCGAAAGTACTACAAGCCGATCTAGCAAATGAATGAGCTTCACAGGCTATCTGTCGTCACAAAATCTCCGAATGGTAAATCAGCAAACATTAGAAATGTCTGCTACGGGGCCATTCTTCAATACCACGAACCCATAACATTGTGCTTTGCGAGGCAACAAATTTGCATCATCGCAAGGATTTATACGTCTTAGGTTACCTTCTTCTGCGCATATATATTGCTATCTATTGTTATATATTATTGTATGTATGTTGTTACATAACCCCTGCGCATATACATATATATATATATATATGTGTGTGTGTGTGTGTGTGTGTGTGTGTGTGTGTGTGTGTGTGTGTGTGTGTGTGTGTGTGTGTGTGTGTGTGTGTGTGTGTGTGTGTGTGTGTGTGTGTGTGTGTGTGTGTGTGTGTGTGTGTGTGTGTGTGTGTGTGTGTGTGTGTGTGTGTGTGCGTGTGCGTGCGTGTGCGTGCGTGTGCGTGCGTGTGCGCGTGTGCGTGTGCGTGTGCGTGTGTGTGTGTGTGTGTGTGTGTGTGTGTGTGTGTGTGCGTGCGTGCGTGCGTGCGTGCGTGCGTGCGTGCGTGTGTGTGTTGAGGAAGCGTGACTGGGTGTCCTAGGATAACTTCAAGACCATGGAGGGGAGTCGTTGACAGCCCTAAGCACGTACGTCAAGTTAGCGTCGTATTCGCATCCGTATTCAGCGACGAGTTCGCCAGAGGCATACTTGTATTGGCATTGGCATTCAACGACGAGTTTATGATCGTTCGAATCAATTACCACAAATGCTTCTGCTTGCACTGATCACGCTGGAAACAACTGCATAGGTCTCACATTAACGCTTGAATGGTCAAGGTCCAACGTAAACCGGTTTCGTCGGTCACCTGCAATTTTTTTTTCTCGTTTTGACCAAAGCCTGCCCAAATATAGCCACGGGCGAAAAACCGTGATGAACCATCGTGTAACATTTCAAACCGGTACACGTAAAGGTTAAACTTCAAAGGTAAAGGTAGCTTGGTTTCTTAGATGGCGATATTAATGCGATATCGGCCGAATACGCGGTTCGGTTGCTATCGCTTCAATTTCCATCAAATGGGCATAATTCGATGTGGCTTGTTACGCGGTATCAGAAAGCTAAGCAATCGAATTGTTCAGGGACAAAGGTCGAGCTGATTTTTCGGCCTCCTCAATTTTGTTTTCGTTTTCGCTCAAACCTATCAATATCTGGTATCAAGCAATAGCCAGCGGTGAACACTCGAATAACATTTCAAATAGGGACATGTCAAGGTCAAATGTTTGATTGAGTTCTTCGATGGCCTCGTGTTACATCGCTATGGCTTCAATTTGCAGAAAATTGATATCATTCGACGTCGCTCGTTGTGCGGTGCCAGAAAGTTGATTCGTAATAACATCGAAGGGTTAAAATTTAAGATGACTTCTTCGATCGCTTCGGTTTGGGAGGGGGGATTTTGCCAAAGCCTACCCAGATCCACTGTCACGCGGTAGCCCATGGGGAACCTTCGAGTAGCATTTTGAAACCGGGATATGTCAAGGTCAAATCTCAAGGTCAAAGGCTGGTTTGAATTTTTCGACATTAACGAAGTGACTCGTCTCTATGGTTTAATTTGCACCATGTGGGTGTCAATCTACGTGGCTTGTGCCTCATTATATTGTTGCAAAATCGAAATATTTTTAAATGTCAAAGGTCAAACAGATGTCTTCGGTCGCCTCGCATTTTTTTGGGCCCTAATCTACCCACATTTGGTATCGATCAATAGCCCGTAGTGAACCTCGTGTAACATTTCAAACCGGGACATGTCAATATCAAACCACAAGATCGAAGTTTAGCATACATTGCTCGAAGTCATCGCGCCTTGTCGTTATGTCTTCAACTTCCATCACGTGGGTGTCATTCAACGTGTCAAGAGGTACTCTAGCAAACCGTTCAGATCTCACATTAATTTTCAAAATCAAGGGTCGAACTCATTTCATCGGTCGCCCCGCGCTTCTTCGTTTTCTCACAAAGCTGCCCATGTTTGGTGCCAAGAGCCCGTGGAAAACCCTCGAGTAACATGTTAACCCGGGACCTGTCAGGCCAAGCCTCAATGCAAATGGTTAGTTTTAGTTCTTCAAAGTCCTTGCGTTTCGTCGCTATGGCTTCAATTTGCAATTTATGGGTGTTATTCGGCGTAGCTTATCCTACGTTATCAGAATGTTGATATTTTGAAACAATTTGGAAGGCGTCGAAGGTCCGGTGTGTGTACAAAGATTTAATGTAATAGGAATAGGATGATCAAATCTCTTTTTGTTTGCAGCCGTTGTGATAGGAGGCACTCATATCCTATATGAGTAGGAGCTCCCCAAAGAAATCCGTCATAACCTGCTCGGACGGCACTCTCATCGCTGCCATGCCACAATGATTTACAAATTTACAATGCCACATTCGTGTTCTGGAGATGCTTCCCACAATGGTTGAACGGAAGTTGTGAAATTTGCAAGAGAAACCACACGTAAATGTGAACTATTTTATAACCAGCCGGAGTTCATACTGCGAGAGAGGAATGTTGTAATCAGGGTGGATCCAGGAATCGTCATGGGGGCACTTGTCTGGAGGGGCGCAATTTATTTGGATCTGCGCCACTGCGAAAGCACCTGGAAGGGCTCTGGCTGAAAGATTCGAGGGACGGGTTGCACTCGGTCCTTCCCGAAGGGGCGCCTTTCCTTCCAAGGGGTGCTCTTTTCTTTCACATGGGCGCCTTTGGATGATAAATTCGAGCGGGTGCACTGGAACCTTTTCAAAGGGGTGCCTTTTCCCGGCAGGAGAGACGCCACTTTCCATGTGGGTGGAACATGCCCTGAGTGCCATACCCTTTATCTGACTTGGCTGTCATTGGATCGTAAAACAGGAAAGCAAGGGAAAGGTTATTGGGTGTCTATATTTACTGCAATAAAATGATCGTGCAATATTTTATTTCTTGCCTACTACAAGAGGGCAACGTTTAACAAGCGCCCTGGAGGGCCTCTGAAAATTACGCGCACTGGAGGGGGGGGGGGGGTGAATTCCGCCTCCACAAGATCTCGGCTCCTATCAACGCTGGAGCAACGAAATTCAGAAGGTGGATGGGTACGAAAGTGAACTCTATTGTGTGCAAATTGCATGACCATAGGTAAATATCTTTAAGGTCAAATGAGGTAAAATATGTACTAAAATTGTTGTTTTGCGTGACGTGGCCTGTCATTGTAATGGATCACTGCGATTGTGCTTAAATGCTCCAAACTGGGCATCAATGATGTTTCGGACATTACTGACTATGAAATGCAGATGCTAGACCAGCATTTAACCTCAGGTCACCTGTATAGCAGCACTTTATCCGGACATTACTTGCTCCAGTTACCGGAACCGGGCCGCCCGCCCGACTGCTCCGTCGGGCAGCTCGGCGCAATCGGCCTCGCAAAGAAAAGAGTATGAAATACATGAATAAAGTATGGAAATGCTTAGGTACACAATGACAAACAGTAGTTTTCAGGATGTGTAGGGAGTAACATGCAATGTGACATCAATCGCATGACTCATTTGCATTTATGACAACATTCCAATTGACCAAGTTTGGTTCCATTAACCTGTCATGAACTTGACCTGACCTGAACTCGGTGACCTAACATGATTTTTAAACAATATAGCATAACAATATACATTAAGCAAGCCGCTAGTGTTGCCAAGAACACTTCCCACTTGCTAATATACGGGAAGCGCACCAGGGCCGGTTTTTGCGGTCTGGCGCTCCGATGTTTTTTGCTTTAATGGCCCTTAACTGGAAAACGTTTTGGCCGATTTCCGTTTTCCTTGCTTTAAGCAACGCACCGGTCATTTCGAAGCCGGTACGCAAAAATGGCGTACATCGACCGGTAAAATCTGGAGCTATGCACGCAAAACCAGAGGGATGGGCGGATTTCGCCCCCCCCCCCAGCGCGCGTGTTAACGTACTTACAGCATTGCTCTGTGGTGCTTGTGAAATCGGGACCAGCACTTAAGACACAAAGCTGGACGTTAAAAGGCAGTGAAAGGAGTGAAACTCGTTAATTTTGGTGCAAATTTTTGTCTCCGAAATGTGATTTCTAACAATGGTGAATCTGAAAGCCAGACATTGAAAGTAAAGTAGCTGAAATCCAAGGATTTCCTTTTCGCGGGGGAGGGGTAAGGTCCCTGCATCCTGTCTAAACTTACCGCGTCCTCTACCCAATTTCGAAACCGTGGTTACACCCATGATTTACGTAAGTGGTGTTCCACTCTGAGAGTCAGGTCAAGTATTAGAAACATGGTCTTATATGTTGGCCGCCCAGAGTGTCAATATCTCCGGGAAACTATCCACTCCTATTTTTCTCAAAAAGATGAATTGAGTTTGACGCTGACCGTCATTTCCTTGTTGTCTGGTCATGGTCATGGGAACATGGAAACACGGATCATGACCGTGAACAGCATAAAAGGAGTTTTTGATGACGGAGACAAATAAAATGATTCTCCAACTTGGAATTATACAGTTTTCCATACGCGTAGGAACAGGGGGCCATGGGGGCATGGCCCACCCACTTTTCAAAGTGGGAGAGTCAATTATGGTAGCTGTCCTTCCCACTTTTGAGACGTATACATTTACTAGAAAGCAGCATGCACACAGTTGAATATTTGAGAAAACTCCCTGCAATCCATAACTAAGGAAAAGCTGCACATATCACATGGTAGCACTTCCACTCGCACCACCCGTGACATTTTCCAATCCCGCGGCCCACCGGCGAAACAGTGTGGGCGGTGCCATCAGCCGTGATCGTGTATAAACTGCCTCGAGAACCACCCAATATACCAACAAACATCGTATCGCTTCATTTTTAAGTCGCACACTTTTGGGCACGACCTTACAACAACGCAACTAATTCAGGAGTTGATGTAATGGAACGTATTTATGGATATTCACATACTATATTATGCTATGAAAAGACTATGAAAAGCAGATACTGTGCCAGCCAGGAACAAAATACATTCATACTAGAGTTTCACCTTCGTTCTTTGACTGTTAACATATTTAATATTGATTGCATTAATATTGCCTACAGGAGATAATTACGAAGGCAGTGACGTAACACAATCAAAGTTAGACATGCAATTTCGAAGTGCAAATTCCTTGCCTGTATATTACATAGCCATGTATTATATATGGCCTTGGTTCTAGCTGCCATACACTTCAACATTTACATGTATTTTGAGTGCTAAAGCATACAAATTGCTGCCATGATACATACATTGCGTGACTAGTATGGAATATAACGTACAAATTTCCACATTTCAATGGATTTTCAGTTTGGCATAGCGCACAGATATCTAACCTTTTGATTCATATGCCTGGGTATCATCGGTGCTGGCATCCAACATAGCAAAATACTTATTGACGTAATTTATTACGGATACAATGATGAAGTCTGCACCATACTACATCAACTTCAAGTGTGAGAACGCCTCTCAGGATCTCAGAATCCCCGAGATGATTACGCGCTCGTGATGTGGCCTAAAAAGGTGAAGAGTGACGTATGAAGAGTGATAACGTGACGAGCGACGAGTGATGCTTGTCATGTGACCTGACAAGGCACATCACGAGCATGACAATTGACCCGAGTGGATCTTTAGCTGCGTAGTTGCCTAGTGGCATTGACAGCACGTTAAACATTTAATACAAAGTATGTCGTTCAACGGAAATGGTTCGGTCACATGGTGGTTCATTAGTATATGCAACAATCTCTCCTTAGCAAAGGCTGATCCCAGAATCTATTCAATGAAGACATTTGGACTGAATGTGCTAGAACACCAATTTACAACGGATACTACTATCAAGGCTTTTCATCGTCCAGTGGTGTGTGCGTCCAGATTGAGATTTAGGAATCCCAAAGATAATGGGATGAATTTAGGCCGATTGCAGGGTGTATATTTCTGAACACTACTTATGGTGCAATCAGTTAGTCGATTTTGTGCGATATACTCCATAGACGTCATTGTTTAGCTATAAAATAACTTGGGAATACACAGTGACGTACTGAAGGGGGAGGTATTGGAACAATCCCCCACCCCTGAGAGGTTGTGAGCCCCCAATGTTCACCCGGGGTTCCCGAAAATAATGGCGAGCTCTCTAAAAAAATAATGCTGGTGTCCATAACAATCGCACCGAGGCCCATACAAATAACATTTGGGGCCATAAAATGTCGCGCAGAGACCCCTGAAAATAATGCTAGGGCACCCAAAATCCCACCAAGACCACTGAAAATCACATTGATGGACTAAAAATCGTTCTTAGACCCTAAATATGCGTTGAGGACGTCAAAATATGGGACAAAAATCCTGAAAATACCGCTGGGGCTCCCAAAAAGTTGCGCGGATGTCACGAAAAGTAGCGCCCGGGCCCCGGAAATCACGCTAAGGCCTTAAAAGGTCGATCTGGGATCATGGAAATCACACTCGGGGCAAACAAGTCTCGCCGGGCTCCCGAAAATCACGGTAGGCGCCAAAACGACTGGCCGGGCTGTCCCAATCACGTTGAGTCTCAAAAGGTCGGGTCGGTATATCTGATAATCGCACTGTGGCCCACAAAAGGTCGGACCGGGGCCCCTGAATATCACGCTGGGAGCACAACAAAAGTCGTGCCGTGGTCCTTGAAAATCACCATTGGAGCTCCAAAAAGGCGGACTGGGTCCTGCAAATCACACTGGGGGCCTCAAAAGTTCCCGCCTGGGCCCCGGAAACCACGCTGGGGGTAAAAAAGCCGTGTCTAGATTCTGAAAAATCACAACGGGGACCCCAAAGGGTTGGCGGCCCCGACAATCCCGCTGAACCTGAAGGTGCCAAAAAGTCGCGCCCGGGCCGCTGAAAATCACTCTTGGGGCTCAACAAGTCGCACCGGCGTCCCAGCAGTCTCATGAAGAAAACCTACTAAATAAAGTCGGGGCAACGAAAAAGAAACAATCCGGATATGGATAATAATTCTGGTGTCTCAGCAAATGTCCCCCAAAAAACAAAAACATGTTGGGTCCCCAAAGACGTGTCGAGGACATAAAACTTGCGATAGGCAACCTAACTAATGACGACAGATCCTAAAAATCGTACTTAGGCCCAAAAACGTCGCACCGCGGCCCTTGGCAATCACACTAGGGACCCAAAAAGTCGCGCCGGAGCCCCACAATTCGCAGCTGGCTTCCCAAAAATCAATTCCTACCCGAAATATCACTTTGCGGCCACAACAATTGCGCCAAAGACCCCAAAAACGTGTCAGGGCCCGGAAAAGAAAAGCTTTGGAGCATGGAGAAAATGCACACGGGAGCTCGAGGAATCGTAACGGGGCCCAAAAATATCACGCAATAGGCTTACAAAAATAGAAGTCAATACCAAAAATCACAAAGGGACTCCATCGAGAAGGCCCGAACACCTGAAAATTCAGGACAGGTCCCGAAGGAAAGTTCTCGTAAGGGCCTTTCTACTCTGAAGGGTGTCATTGGCTGAAAAGAAATTCGTTGAGTAGCCATCGTGGCATACCAAGGAGTCGAATTCCCCTCCATCCTGAAGATGTGGACTCCCAAAAACCCAAGAATTGCGCCTGGAATTAAACAAATGCTTCTGAGACCCCACAAATTTGCATCGGGCCACCAGAATTAGGGTTTAAAAATAAATACAGCGGGCACCAAAAGCTTGCGCCGGTTACGCTGTAATAAATACAGCAGGCACTGGAAATTTGTGCCGGGGAACGCAAAAATCGCACTGGGGCACAGATAAGTACAACATGCCCAGATAACTAGCGCCTAGCCTCCAAAATATCGCGATTGGTACCCAGAATTCCTGTCGGTAGTCTCATACGTTCTGGTCAGGGCACCAAACATTCCCCGCGGGAATCCATAAAATTAGCGTCGATGGCCCCAAATAAGCACAGCGTGGCCCCAAAGTTGCATCGTAACCCGATAAGAATCAAGCCGGACCTCTCGGAAATAAAGGGAGATTTAGACAACTAAATACGAAGCCAAATACAACAACTAAGTACGAGCCAGGAAAATCACTCCTTTGGCCAAACATACCACCAGATGCCTTAACAAATAGCATACCGGTCACCAAAAAACGTATGTGAGCTCGAAAAATCGTGGAGGGTCATGACAAGTAGCCAGGAGACGAAAAAAATCGGGTGGTGGCTCGGACTTCGCACACTTCAGAAGTCACCAAAAACTACGAAGAGCACAGAAAACTGGCGTCGGATCTACCCTAAACACGGGCCTGGGCCGGAAAGGTCGCGATGGGACCACGAAAATTGATATCGGAGCCCCCAATATCATGCTGTGGGTCCCACAAATGTGAGCGAGGAACCCAAAATAGACACAGCGGGCTCCTAAGGGCACAACTGAAGGACGAAAATTAACTGGGCCTCCAAAGCGTACCAAGTTTGGCAAAAAGCGGCAAAACATTAAAACATGAGTTGCAGCTCAAAGTAACTACACCGGAAGCTAAAAAGAAAAAGAAAAACACAGCCGGTCGCTCAAAGCACATCGGGGCTTTTACACTGCATGGGAGCCCCAAAAGCAGGCTGGGCCCTACAAAATCGACATGGTCCTACAAAGGGAACAAAGCCCGGGCACTAAATAAACGCTTCGGGGTTTGCGAAAACGTGCTGATACATAAAAAGTATCGTCTGTGGAAAAACAGGCCATACAACTTTTTTTTAAAGAGCTAGAGTCATAAAGGTGCCGGGCCCCTAATAATAATTGGCTGGAGCCACAAATCACATCCATAGACGAACATAAATGCAAAAGTCCAAAAAAGAACACTTAATCTCCGTTCTGTAGCCGATCTGGGAGCGTATGTAACCAAAGAGATGTGATGCATCAAAGCTCAGCAGTTATCCGGATTTCTTAGTCAACAGAAAACGTGGGAAGAAGAGAACTAATCATCAAATTGCATTCAGGATGGGATCTTGTGGCGGTTAAACCTGAACACGTTACGTTATGAGGTACCGTGTGTTGTCACCTGTCAGCTATTTTTCACTGAATTGTTGGTCCCCAAAATAAGCGATTACATTCTGTTTCAACCGGGTGTCACATGATGTAGTTGTAGCAATTTCGTTTGAAGTGGCGAATATTCTAGGGTGCACGATGTATATTACCGAGGTGATTGAGGTGGCTGATCACCTATATGATGGAGTTAGACCGTGAGTACGAACAACATGCCATGCATTTATATTTATTACATTTTTATTTCCCTCAGGCTGTCAGCCTGCCAATATTGGTCTGCCACACACCGGATCAAATAATGTTCAACCGGCGTTCACTCGTCTTTCTTGTTTCTGAACCTCTCCAGCACCAATTATGATACTTCTTTTGCAATGGGCCAGCAAGTAAGCTACGTTCTTGCTTGTTCTTTCTCCTCACCAACATCGGTGAACATTTACAACGGTACAAGGGGGGGCATCTTAAAGACGTATTCTACTAAATCATGGAAACTAGGGCACACCACATACCCATTAGTGAGGCTGTAATGAGCTTGCCCCACCTCCCCCACACACACCTATGCACGTAGCGGAAGTTGAAGACATTTTGTTTGAACAGTAATTATTAATTGCTTCACTTGCACCAGAAAGATAAACCCATTATTACGCAAGAATCAATCGGTCGTGTAAAGAGTTCCAAGTACAGCGAGAAGTGTGAATCTGAAAGTACTTATGCTGCGGTGATCGTTCGTTTTAGGACCACATGTTGCTGTTAGCTATAGGCGCACCCAGGGGTCTGCCCCCATCCGCACCCCACTTAGCGGTGAAAGTTGTGTGTTCGCTAGTAAAATCATCGGATTTCGTATGCAAAATTGCTCAACCACGGTACCTTGCGAAATTCCTGGGTACACCCCCGCTATTGACCCTGGCCCGCCAATTTTTTTAGACGTTCCTACGCCTATGCAGTTTTCCTCTCAGAAACCATTTTATTTTCAAATTCCAACAATTGATTTTGAAAAATGTCCTCAAAGTCAAAGTGTCTTGGAATTCCAGAATTCCAAGACATGAATCCAACACTGGCCATTCCTAACTGAAGTGACGCAGCCCATGGTGTGGGTGCCAATATTAATATAGCGCAACCATCATGAGAAAAGGTGCATTGTGGGCATCATGGGTGCAAATTAAATGGTGAGTGAATTTTTTTTTAACGACATGAAGGCAAAGCGTACCGGTCTACCTATCTGGCTGCAAACATTACCCAGGCGTATGAAGCTGTTTGGTGCAGTATTTAATGTGCAATATTTATCAGTCTAGCAAATTAGGTCAGCCATTTTGTGGTGGTGACGACTCCACAGCCGATATGTGGTATCCTTATCATGAAAAGTGCTTCGGTTCTTTCACCATCAACATTTGTTGTTTTGATAATTTCATTGTGTCACTTCCATGAGTTTGATTTTTGGTAAATGTGTTAGTTTGGTTTAGTCTAAAATTTGATTGTGAAACGTAAATTTCATTTTGAACCAGTCATCAATGGAAATTTGTATTTTATGGTGTTTTATGGTTTCTTAGAATTTATATTACTAAAATATTGTTTATGAATGCGACTAAGGTGCTGATACCAATCGTTTTCTGCGCAGTGAAGAACCATGCAATCATTAATTTTATTTCTGCAGTCTGCTAGAGTAACACGGTCGAATGATATCCACTTTATGGGGCTTGAGGCCGTAGCAACAAAGTGCGATGACTTCGAAAAATTATACTGAAGATTTGACCTTGAGGGGTGACGTTAACATTTCACGGTTTGAAATGTTGCTAAAGGGTTCACCACGGGCCATCCCTTGCCACCAGATTTAAGTAGGTTTGGGCGAGAAAAAAAAACGTGCGCCCGAAGAAATCAGTTTCACATTTGACCTTGAATATTAATTTAATTGCTTCACTTTCTGGAACAGCACAGCATGCCACGCCGAATAGAGTTTGTTTCACGGAATTTGAAGCGATAGCTTAGATAGCAACCGAACGTAAGGCCATCGAGTAACTCAAGCTAACCCTACTTCCGGTTTGACGCTTAACACGCGCCATGGAGGGCCTCTGAAAACAACGCGCGAGGGGGGGGGGAGCGGATTCCGCCCCCCTAAGATCTCAGCTCCTATGATGGCTAGAGCAACGAAATCCACAGTGTGGATGGGCACGATAGTGAACTCTATTGTGTGCAAGGTTCATGACCTTAGGTCAATATCTTCAAGGTCATGAGGTCAAAATAACAACATTTTCTGGTTTTGCGTGGCTTGGCTTCTCATTGTTATGGATCGCTGTGGTTGTGTTTAAATGCTCCAAAATTGGCATTAATGATGTTTTGGACATTACTAATGATGCAAAACAGATGTCAGATCCGCAATTTGACCTGAGGTCACCTATATAGGAGCACTTTATTAGGTCATTACCTGCTCCAGTTACCAGAACCGGGCTCCCATCCCAACTGCTCCGTTGGGCGGCTCGGCACAATCGGCTTCGCAAAGAAAGGGGTGAAATACGTGAATAAAGTATGGAAACGCTTCGGCACACAATGACAAACAGTGGACTTCCGGATGTGTAGGGAGTAGCATGCAAAGTGACATCAATCGCATGACAGTCATTTGCATTTATGACAATATTCAAGTTGACCTTGGTTCCATTAGCCTGTCATGAATTTGACCTGACTTGACCTCGGTGACCTAACATGACTTTTAACTTATATAGCATAACAATATGCATCAAACAAGTCGGCAGTATTGTCAAGAACACTTCCCTATTGCCAATATACGGGAAACGCATCAGCGCCGATTTTGTGGTCTGGCGCAGCGAATTGTTTTTACTTTAACGGCCCCTAACTTGAAAACGTCTCGGCCGATTTCCACCTTTCTTGCTTTAAACAATGCGCCGGCCATTTCTAAGCAGGAACGCGAAAAATTCGGCGCATATCGTCCGGTACAATATAGAGTCATGTACGAAAAATCGGAAGGATTGGCGGATTTCGCCATACCCCCTCTAGGGCGTGTGTTAACCTGTTATGAACTTGACCTGACTTGACCTCGGTGACTTGACATGACTCTGGAACAATGTAGCATGCCAATGTACATCAAACAAGTCGCTAGTTTTGCCAAGAACACTTCCTTTTTGCTAATATACGGGAAGCGCATCAACGCCGATATTTGTGATCTGGCGTTGAGAAAAGTTTTTGACTTTAGCGACCCCTAACTCTAAAAATTTTCCGTCAATTTTCATTTGTCTTACTTCAAACAACGCGCCGGTCATTTATTGGCAGGTACACAAACAATGGCGTATATCGGCCGGTACATTCTTGAGTTATCTACGAAAAACCGGAGGGGTGGGTGGATTTCGCCCCCCCCCCCTCCAGTGCGCGTGTTAATATGTCCAGATTTGAAATGATGTTCCAGGGTTCACCACGAGCTATCGCCCGATACCAGATTTGGGCAGGTTCGGGCGAAAACTAAACAAGATGTGAGGCGACCGAAGAAATCGGTATGCGTTGGATTAGACCTTGACCCTGTGTCATGTCATGTGTGACATATGCAGTTTCTTTCAGCGTGTTCAGTACAGGCAGAAGCATTCAGGTTGAATTGCTTCGAACGAACGTAAACCCGACGCTCAATGAGAATACGAGTACGTCTCCGGCTAACTCGTCCCTGGATACGGATACGAATACTACGCTAACTTCACGCGTGTTTAAGGCTGGCTGAGATGTCCGTCCATGGACTTGAAGATACCCAAAAACGTCCAGAATCAGGTGTGTTTAACCCGCCCCGTCTCTCCTGTCAGACCCCCACACCCCGTCCCGGGGGGGGGGGTCGTTAGTGACCCGCCTTTAATCTCCAAACTAAGCTTCTCACGAATACGAAATAGGTGTCATCGAAAAGCGCTCGACGAGTAGGGCCAGACGCCTCCCTCAAAAATGTTCCCCCAAAAAAGTAACATCACTGGGGGGCTTTGGTTTTTATGACTTAACATTATGTTGTGGCCCTGGGAGTTCATTTTGAGTGAAATTTGAAGAAAAAATTTGAATCAGAAAAAGAAATCGAAACCGACCAGGACCATAGAATGTTTTACCATCCAAAAATCAAAATTTAGGTTTTCAAAATTCCAAAATTTTGAGTTTTCAAGTTTTCTTTAGCTTTGTTTTCTAATGGGTAGAGTAGACCAACAAATGTTGTTCGAAGTTAACTTGTTCCTCAAAAAAATGCTTAATGTAACCAGAATCTTCGATTTTAACTACAACGGGCAAATATAAAAACTAATAAGTAATGCAAAACGAAAAAAAAATCCTCGGGCGCGTTTTGCTCCATCCATAAAGGTTACCAAACGTTGAAAGTTGTATTCAAATATCTTTATCCGTTAAAGCGTGACAACTGGTTGAACGTTTTTGGATGTGACCTCATTTGACCTTGACTAACTCGTTGACCCTAGATGATCTGACTTCAAAATTTTTACCCAACATGACAAATTGATGGGTAAATGTATGCCGAATTTCGGCGCCCTGACGCGCGCCGTTCTCTCACTGTCCGCGGAAAACCTTAGGGAGGGGGGAGGTTCGTCAAAGACCCCCCGAGACGGTGCGGGTTAAGATATATCGATATATACGCAGGGAAATGTAGCGTAAAACGCATAAGGCCTTGCGTGAAAGCAAATTGTGTGCTTTGCAAAGCACAATTTTTCACCCAAGCGAGAGTACAAGATGGCCAAGTTTCATGTTATTAAAGAATGGTCTGGAAGGAAACATTTCTAACGCTTGCAAATTTACCACTTGAATATTTGAAGACGTCAGTTAGTCCGTGAAACCCATTGAATGACTATATTGGCTTGTAGTATTTTTTTTCGGTGATTCTCTTGTATGTATAGATGACAAGGTATAATTTTGCACTGATCATACACAGGAATTTTAACAGCTGAGACTTGGGGGACACGATAGAAATGAAGGTCAAATCGCCACTTTTCAAAAGGTGGAAACATGTCCCTCCACAGAAATTACGCCCATGGAGCAAAAGTTGGGAAATGATTGTGTTCGTTTAGCTGGGATGAACTTGGCTTTCGTACGGGACGCTTGGGATTCCCGAGTCAACTCCCACCGTGAACCAGAGGGAAAACGTAGTTCAGCCGAAGCAGGACAGCCCGAGCTAGCCCGACCAAGGCGTGCTGGGGCCCGGAACAAAAATTGTGGCTGGGAAATGTACCGGGCCCATAAAAAAACACACTGGGAAGCATAAAGTAAACTGTCGAGGCCATCAAAACGCCCCGAGGCCATCAGAGTACACCGGGACGAGTAAAACGACATGATACCTCAAAAACAGGTCGAAGCCCGTAAAAAGCGACGTGGTACCAGTGGAGTACCGACAGGCAAGTAGGAAATTGTTCCTCTGAGAGGTGATGATGGGCCAAAGAATCGCACCGGGGCTCGGAAAAAAACTACGACGGAGCTAAGGGATATCATGCTCGGGCCCAAATAAATCGTACCGGGGCCCCATATATCCTACCGCGAACAGAGATGAAATGTAACCGTGCCTCACACAATTATCAGGGTGTCCGAAAAGTAAACTTGAACCGGACATTTCAGGAGCACACAAAATTGCACCGTAATACCGTGCCTGAGCCCCAACATTTGAGCCGGGGCCCGAAAAAGCGACCCAGGCTGCAACAAATTTAGAAGAGGTCTCGAAAAAATCGCATTGAGCCCAGAAAATCACGCAGGAGCCCCTCCACCACAACAATTTTTGTGGGCACCAAAAGGTGCCAAAACAAGGATATTAGGACATAAAAGTATACCGAGAGGCGGGAAACGTACCGGGGGCTGCAAAAACGCACCCGGGCCCGAACAAAAAGCGACAGGGCCTAAACACGCGCCCTGGAGGGGGGGCGAAATCCGTCCACCCACCTGATTTTTGTACCTAACTCCATATTGTACCGGCAGATATACGCCAGTTTTTGAGTACCTACTTAGAAATCACCGGCGCATTGCTTAGAGAAGAAAAAGAGAAAATCGGCTGAACATTTTTCAAGTTAGAGGCCATTAAAGCAAAAAAGGTCGCAGCGCCAGACCACAAAAATCGGCGCTGATGCACTTCCCGTATGTTGTCAAAAGGGAAGTGTTCTTGACAATACTGACGACTTGTTTGATGCATATTGCTATGCTATATAACTTAAAAGTCATGTTAGGTCGCCGAGGTCAAGTCAGGTCAAAATCATGACAGGCTAATGGAACCAAGGTCAACTGGAATATTGTCATAAATGCAAATGACTGTCATGCGATTGATGTCACTTTGCATGCTACTCCCTACACATCAGGAAGTCCACTGTTTGTCATTGTGTGCCGAAGCATACTTTATTCACGTATTTTACTCCTTTCGTTGCAAAGCCAATTGTGCCGAGCCGCCCAACGGAGCAGCCGGGTGGGCAGCCCGGTTCTGGTAACTGGAGCAGGTAATGACTTGATAAAAAGTGCTTTTATGTATGTGAGTTGAGGTCAAATGGCGGATCTGCCGTCTGTATTGCATCATTAGTAATGTCCAAAACATCATTAATGCCAATTTTGAAGCATTTAAACAGAATCGCAGGGATACATAACAATGACAAGCCACCCCACGCAACACCAGAATATTTAGCTATTTTGACCTCATTTGACATTGAAAATATTGACATAATGTGATGGCATTTGCACACAATAGATTTCACTATCGTGCCCATTCATCCTGCGAAGTTCGTTGCTCTAGCCTTAATAGGAGCCGAGATCTTGGGGGGGGGGCGGAATCCGCCCCCCTCTAGTGCGCGTAATTTGCAGAGGCCCTCCAGGGCGCGTGTTAAAATGGTTGTGCGTTGCTAGTCTGTATGTATGAAATCATTGTGTGTTGTAGTATGGTAGCCTAGATATGTACGGAGGAAGGTGCGAAATAAAGTTCATCATTATTATTATCATAAAATATGCGCTGGATCCATAAATAAGCCCATCGGGAGTCTTCAAAAACATCGGAGGCCCTGAAAACTCTCTGGGCCCTCAAAGCACACCGGGGTCGCAAAGACTTCACGAGGGCTAGACAATCTTCTATAAACAGGCTAGACCATCTTCTATAGCATTTCGCTTCGCCCACAAATAGGATATGTTCCTAAAAGGAAAACACCAGCGCACTAAATAGCCACACAGGGTCCTTCGAATATGCGCCGGTCCATGAAAAATACCGTGGACCATCGAAAACCAACCAAGTCCTAAAAGTAATAAACTTAAGTTCATAAACGAAAAAGAAATGAACTTGGATTTCATGTTGAAACTGAATTGGTGTTCCAACCTATGGGTGTAGGTTTTTGAAACTAATTTAGAGGGCATACTACATAAAGGCAATGGGTGTGCCCGGATGGATTTGGAGGGTGGGGAGGGCATACACACAGTGTCACATGTTAAAGGTTGAAATTATTTGGAGGGCAAAGCCAACATCTGGAGAGGTGAAGCTGGGAAGTTTACTGTCAGAAGCATACAATGAATAGCCAAACTCTTGGCTCCAATCAATTCATGCTATACGGTATTCCCGTTTTGATTCATCGATATGTCCACGAACCTATGATTCGATTATTTGCCAGTTTGATGTTTTTTTCCACAAATCGATACCCTGACAATATGACATGACAAAATATGACTAAAAACATGACTATTCGCTTCTAAAACGTGTGAATATCACTCGCACGTCCGGCGGTCCGCGCCAACTTCGTGTGTCCGGGGGGGGGGGCAGATGTCTGCCCCCCTAAGATCTCTGGAACTATGCTAGCTAGCGACAAACGGAAAACGGTGTTGGATAGCTGGTGACGGGCTCTATCGAAAGTATTTCGGTAATTTTTTCGCTCAGGTCAACATTCAGGTCACTGAGTCGTCATAGGTCAAATTCGACCAGATCAGGTGGGTCTCAGATATTGACACATATCTCAGCACCTGTAACAGATAGAAACAAACGGCGAACGCCATTCGACAGTCCTTGAAATAGGCTACCGACAATAGGCGGTGTAGTTTAAGGTCAGGTCAACCAAACCTTATGTCAAGGCCATGAGGTCATGACCTCAGGTCAAGGTCATAAAGTCGCCTAGGGAGGTCATGTGATGTATCAATCGACACGTATTGGCAATAGAAGCACAATGACGGTAATTTCAGTCTTCTAGCTCAATGTAGTGCGATATAATTCGCAGAAATGTGTAATGATCTCAGGTGACCTCAGAGACCTTGGTGAGGTCACTGAGCACAAATGTCAGCGGTAACATTGAGCATAGCCTCCATCTACATGCCACAACCGTTGTGAGGTCATTCCGAGCGAAATTATGTAACCAGGAAACATTTGTATATTTTACCATAGCCCAATAATGGGGAAGCCATGACCGCGACATGACCCAAGGTCAATGCTGCGAAAAAACCGATATACATATTATGGTGCCTGATGAGATCATGACCTGTTATAAGTTTGAAATCAATCGCCCAATTATTGTGGAAGGTATGCCACCTATAACTCCGAGTGTAGTTGAGTCACTTCACCTGACCTGGTGACCTGACCTGACATGACCCAGGATTAAAAATGTATGAGGATATGTGGAAAAGACCAATGAACAGCTATGCGTGGTTTGGCCTTGCTAACCCGATTAGTTCGGCGGAAAATGATGAAAAACCGCAGGGGGAGATATCTGCCCCCGGACGTGCGCGTGACGTACGCGTCTCTGCTACTAATAAGTTAGCGTTGTTGCTGTTACTCTGTTGCTAGTAAGCTAGAGAAGTGTCATTCTGCGAAAACGCCTTAAACATGGCACAATTTGACGAATGAAATGCGGATAGAACACACCTAGAACACTCGGCAAGGAAGCAGTTTATTGACATGACAGATGATGGTAAGCCCGACATCCCCATCTCGACATCCGACGGTGCCCACGCTCTCCTATTTCGATAGGCAGGACGTCAGACAAAAACCTTCCCCTTTGGCACGACACAGCCACAAGGCCATTATTGACATAAGACTTCGACCTCCCTCGTTGGCATCAGCTACGACCGTACCCCTTCTCAACACACACCAGGCACAGCCGTATCCCTCTCCATCGATCAGACAGAGCCGAACCTCCCATCCCGACATCAGACAGAGTCGTACCTCCCACCCCGACATCAGACTGAGCCGTACCTCCCACCCCGACATCAGACACTAGACAGAGCCGTAGCTCCTCCAGACATCAGACACTAGACAGAGACGTACCTCCCTCCTCGGTAGTAACGACCACCGTCGTAGATGGTCCCAGGCCAGCTGGGTTCTCCACTTGAAGCGATACCAGGTACTGGGTGAAGGGCCGCAGTCCGGTGATGGTGTGGCTCTGAAACCGACGCACACACTCGTTCAAACAACCGCACCCCAACGGTCATACAGCCGCACCGAACAGCCATACAGCCACGCCCCAACGGTTATATAGCCACACCCCAACGGTTATACAGCCGCACCCCAACGGTCATACAGCCGCACCCCAACGGTTATACAGCCGCACCCCAACGGTTATACAGCCGCACCCCAAAGGTTTACAGCCACACCCCAACGGTTATACAGCCACACCCCAACGGTTATACAGCCACACCCCAACGGTTATACAGCCACACCCCAACGGTTATACAGCCACACCCCAACGGTTATACAGCCACACCCCAACGGTTATACAGCCGCACCCCAACGGTTATACAGCCGCACCCCAACGGTTATACAGCCACACCCCAACGGTTATACAGCCACACACCAACGGTTATACAGCCGCACCCCAACGGTTATACAGCCGCACCACAACGGTTTTACAGCCACACCCCAACGGTTATACAGCCACACCCCAAAGGTTATATAGCCACACCCCAACGGTTATACAGCCACACACCAACGGTTATACAGCCGCACCCCAACGGTTATACAGCCGCACCACAACGGTTATACAGCCACACCCCAACGGTTATATAGCCACACCCCAACGGTTATACAGCCACACCCCAACGGTTATATAGCCACACCCCAACGGTTATACAGCCGCACCCCAACGGTTATACAGCCGCACCACAACGGTTTTACAGCCGCACCACAACGGTTATACAGCCACACCCCAACGGTTATACAGCCACATCCCAACGGTTATATAGCCACACCCCAACGGTTATACAGGCGCACCACAACGGTTTTACAGCCACACCCCAACGGTTATACAGCCACACCCCAACGGTTTTACAGCCACACCCCAACGGTTATACAGCCACACCCCAACGGTTATATAGCCACACCCCAACGGTTATATAGCCACACCCCAGCGGTTATACAGCCGCACCACAACGGTTATACAGCCACACCCCAACGGTTATACAGCCACACCCCAACGGTTTTACAGCCGCACCCCAACGGTTATACAGCCGCACCCCAACGGTTATATAGCCACACCCCAACGGTTATACAGCCACACACCAACGGTTATACAGCCGCACCCCAACGGTTATACAGCCGCACCACAACGGTTTTACAGCCACACCCCAACGGTTATAAAGCCACACCCCAACGGTTATACAGCCACACCCCAACGGTTATACAGCCACACCCCAACGGTTATATAGCCACACCCCAACGGTTACACAGCCAACACCAACGGTTATATAGCCACACCCCAACGGTTATACAGCCGCACCCCAACGGTTATACAGCCGCACCCCAACGGTTATACAGCCGCACCCCAACGGTTATACAGCCGCACCCCAACGGTTATACAGCCACACCCCAACGGTTATACAGCCACACCCCAACGGTTATACAGCCGCACCCCAACGGTTATACAGCCGCACCCCAACGGTTATACAGCCACACCCCAACGGTTATACAGCCGCACCACAACGGTTTTACAGCCGCATCCCAACGGTTATACAGCCACACCCCAACGGTTATACATAAAGACATAAAGACATAAAAGATTAGTGCAACTATAAGCCACAAGGGCCCTTCTTGGTTGCACTCTGTACACTGAACCAGTTGCCCACCAAATCTGTCAATCAGCCCTCCCTGTAATACTGAAAAGCAAGCCCTCTATTCTTATAATGATTGTCTATGCTGTTTTTAAAGATGTTCAATGTGCTGCTACTGACAATGTTTTCTGGCAGCTGGTTCCAGTGTTCCACTACCCTGTTGGTCAAGAAAGTTTGCCTTAACCTTGTTCTGCTGTGGTTAACTTTAATTTTGAATTTATGACCTCTAATTGCATGATTTCTGTTCAATTCAAACATTTCCCCAAGGTATCCCCTCTCCAGACCATGGACAAATTTAAAGACCTCGATGAGATCTCCTCTCAGCCTTCTATATCTAAGTGAAAACATATTCAATTTCTTCAATCTTTCCTCATATGCCAGGTTGCTTATGCCATTAACCATTTTTGTAGCCCTCTTTTGTACTGTCTCTAAAAGCCAACAATCTTTTTCATAGCTAGGAGACCAAGCTTGGATGCAGTATTCCAAATGTGGCCTGACGTATGCACAGTAAAGCTGCCTGATCACTTCCTCACTTCTGTATGATACATTCCTATTTATTGCCCCGAGCATTCTCAGTGCCTTCTTCCTGGCTTCCTTGGTCTGTTCTGATGCCCCCAGTTTTGTGTTTAGAATAACACCTAATCCTTCTCCTGTTGAGTCACTGATAGCACTTATGCCATTAACCATTTTTGTAGCCCATTTTAGTCTTTTTGCAGCGAGATATGCTCATCTTGACCTGTTATTGCCCTAAAGACCTTCAAATCATCCGCAAATTTCAAAACTTTACTGCTTAGGCCACTTTCAATGTTATTTACAAATATAATGAACAGTAGTGGCCCCAGTACTGACCCCTGGGGGACTCCACTAAGAACATTTTGCCATGATGACTTTGTACCCTTTAGCATCACTCTTTGCTGTCTATCTGAAAGCCACAACTATATTCATTTTAAGATGCTACCTGCAATACCATGGGACTGAAGCTGTATCATTAACCGTGTATGGGGTACCTTGTCAAAGGCCTTACTAAAGTCAAGATATGCTACATCAGCCTGATTTCCCTGATCAAATTGTTCTGTGGCGAAGTTCAAAAAGTCCAAGAGGCTTGTGAGACACGATTGTCCTTTTCTAAACCCATGTTGTG
The DNA here is from genome assembly GCA_034440575.1 of Imbricaverruca yamaguchii. Lineage (NCBI taxonomy): Eukaryota > Metazoa > Arthropoda > Thecostraca > Neoverrucidae > Imbricaverruca > Imbricaverruca yamaguchii. Next base: position 91,138 of record JAOTOL010000763.1, on the reverse strand, counting down.
TATCTTGAATCAATCTGCTACCTTCCAGATAACTAATTATTATATCCTTGATAATTGATTCGAGTACCTTGCAGACTAGGGATGTGAGACTTACTGGCCTATGGTTTTCATCTTTCCCTCTTTCTCCTTTCTTGAAAATAGGAACTACATTTTCCCTTTTCCAATCGGTTGGAATTTCATTTTGTGAAACTGATCTACAAAATATTATACTAATTGGAAATGCCAGTTCCTTTTCAGTTTCCCGCAACACCCTAGCATAAATATCGTCAGGTCCTGCTGCCTTGTTTGGCTTTATTTTCCTGATATGATTGCAAACAACATCACTATCAATGAAATCAACATCATTTGTCAGATCCCATGTCACTGAACTATGGTGTACGGTCGGCAGATTGGTCATATCTTCCAATGTAAACCATAATTTAAACTGCTTGCTCACCTCCTCAACCATCTCACTATCCTCACCCGATGTAGTCCCGTTTACTTCCAGTGGACCAATTGTGCTAGAAACTTTACTCAGCTTGTAGAAACAAAAAAACTTTTTACTGTCCCCATTACAGTTTCTAGCTAAATCCAGTTCTTTTGCTCGCTTTGCTGTTCTGGTTTTTTTTTGCTTCACAGTGTCTAGCTTTTCGATACGCCTTTAGATTAACGACATTTGAGGCTTCTTTAAAGACTCTAAATGCAGTTTTCTTAGCCTTAATTGCTTTTATCAAGTCTGGTGTAAGCCATGCTGGCTTTCCTACCCTTTTTGCGTCTTTGCTTTTGGGGGACATGTCTTATCTGAATTTCATTCAAGTAAGATTTGAACTTTTCCCACATTTCACAGGCATATACAGCCACACCCCAACGGTTATACAGCCACACCCCAACGGTTATACAGCCACACCCCAACGGTTATACAGCCACACCCCAACGGTTATACAGCCGCACCCCAACGGTTATACAGCCACACCCCAACGGTTATACAGCCACACCCCAACGGTTATACAGCCACACCCCAACGGTTATACAGCCACCCCCCAACGGTTATACAGCCACACCCCAACGGTTATACAGCCACACCCCAACGGTTATACAGCCACACCCCAACGGTTATACAGCCGCACCCGAACGCATTTGTGGGTCAGCTGTATATTGTTATGTTCTTGGTTTCTTGGTTGATATCCAAGACCAAGCTTTTGGAATGATGGAAGGTTTCCAGAAGCTGAAGACATGAATGCTCTTAGAACATGAGCTTGGAACCTGCACACAAAAAATGGCATGAATTTCTAAGAGGCATTCAAAAGCATATCTAGGAATACGGCTGGATCCATTGTACTTAACTACAAAATCGTCCATGGTCATTTTGACTTCTTGTGATTTCTTTTTCCAATGTAATGTATAGGAATGTGGTTAAAGTAATGCGACCACTCATGCCCAAAAGGATGCAAATGCGTCCTTTTCAGTTGGCAGAAAAATAACACAAAAAAGGAGACTTGGAGTTGCGTAATCTAGCATGAAGAATAATATTAAAAAATATGACATTACTGAACCTAACCTACCTAGCTTTCCACATGAGAAAAAAGATGTAAAAAGAACAAGTTTGCACAATAGTTTTCTTTAAAATAAATATAATTAAAAGAGTACCTTACCTAACCTTATCTGTTTTCAAAGAGTCATTTTTAATGTTAATAAATCCAACTAGAAATATAAATACAACATCACCTAACCAAGACAAACTTGACCCCTTTGCCGCTTCATGAAGTTAAGATGTGTATAAAATGTGTCACATGAATTTCTAAAGTACAATAATACCCATGGCTGAAATCCAGGGAGTTAGCCAAAATGGATGCAGGGAATTGTCCATTAACATTAATGGTCCCTGTTGGTTGCCCGGAGCTGTCCGTAATGAGAGTGTAGTGATTTGGCAGATCCCTGCCCCTTCTCAAAGCAGAACAATTCATGGGTGGCCATTTATGTTAATTGACCTTTTCAACTTTCTCTCTGCAATTCTTTCTATTATTTCTGAACTTAATTCAAGGTTGTTTTCCTGTTGCCTTATGATCTCTTGGATGCCATCAGTTGGTGTTTGACGTCAATCTTCGAAGCCTGAGTGGAGGAAAATTTGTCGGCAAGCCTATTCTGAGAGGACAGTATTCCTCCTATGTGTGATATATGAACACCCTGCCACTTCCAAGGGAGTTGTGTGCCTTTTAATCAAACAGTAAAGGAACAGTGCTTTTGAAACTAGTGCAATTCAATGTTCAAACTGTAAAACGGAGGATATTTCTTTTTGGACAGGACATTGCTATTTCTGTATGACAAAAACCCAGGACCAATCTGCTTTTGTTTCAACTCCGTCCTCATAGTGTTGTAATTATATTTATGAAGCCTTATTGCCATGTCACAATTTTAGCAACCTCAGTTTGTACTGGCATATCTAACATCCTGTGTGCAAGGACTTTTAATGACCTCAGTGTATTGCAACACAATTTTGATTATTTGAAAGATAAGCTAAGGTAATGATGGTAATATATTAACATGTGTGTCATCATAGTGCCATAGCACTGTATGTTGTTCCAACACATTTTCTCTATGTTCTGTAATTGCATGAATTATTTTGAAATTGTATGCTATAGCACATTCTAAGCATTCTCAGTGGCGTAATATTAGCATTGCAGACTTGTGATGTCATACATGTTTGTACTGCGGCTCTGTTGTGTTCGTTTTGCTATTTTCATCCAAGGCATGATAATTATACCATGGGCAATTCAAATCATCATACTTGGTGATATTAAATTGTTTTCAGTTTTCCGTTTTGTTGTTATATAGAATTATCATGTGAGCTGTAGAAAAGCCCCAACAACATGTTTGTTGCTGCACTGTAAATTGCTCTCGGTTTTGTTTTGCAGATGAATGGATACCTACTAAAAAGTTTTATGGGGATAATCCACGTGAAATGCATGCAAGACAATTTTCTTCAAGCCTTCAATTGATAGCAGATCAGATATGTACTCAAGTTTTCAAAGCTCTGAAGTTCCCATATAGAGAAAAATCAACTAAAATAATGAGTGTGCAAATAGCAAAGGCTGATGTTTTGATTGTGCGCAGTCTGACACTAGAAGGCCTCCTAAAGTGTGGCACAAAATTCAAGCAAGGTGGGTACATGCGGCATGTTAGCGAATTTGGTGATGTGAATGTTGTGGAAAAGATACATTGAAAGTCGGAAAGATCAGATCCGACATTTTTTTTCAAAGAAGGCTGGAAACACAACTGACTACAGCATAGACTATGGACAAGAAGTAGTCATCAAAATGATAGGGGTGTCATTATATCGCAGGACGGTTTTATTGGGTATGTGTTGACACATACAAGACCATGATCAGCTTTCAACTTGTGATGTATAAATCTGCATCCGATTTTGACCACGTTCCGAAGATATTGTTCTTATTAGGTAGCCAAATAGACAATTATTACTCGAAATGCTGAGTTTATAATTATTTCTCTAGTTTTCGAGCAAATAGCGGGTTTTTGTCGACGAACAAGATACAAACAAGATAGCCTCAGCCTTGTAATGTCCAAGTCCGCACCTAGTTTTGATGATATTCCAAAGATGTTGGTACTGTTAGAGAGCCGAATGACTAGACATAAAGACATAAAGACATAAAGCATTAGTGCAACTATGAGCCACAGGGCCCTTCTTGGCTGCACTCTGTACACTGAACCAGTTGCCCACCAAATTTGTCATCAGCCCTCCCTGTAATACTGAAAAACATCCCTCTATTCTTATAATGATTGTCTATGTTGTTTTTAAAGATGTTCAATGTGCTGCTACTGACAATGTTTTCTGGCAGATGGTTCCAGTGTTCTACTACCCTGTTGGTGAAGAAAGTCTGCCTTAACCTTGTTCTGCTGTGGTTAACTGTAATTTTGAATTTATGACCTCTAATTGCATCATTTCTGTTCAATTCAAACATTTCCCCGAGATATCCCCTCTCCAGACCATGGACAAATTTAAAGATCTCGATGAGATCTCCTCTCAGCCTTCTATATCTAAGTGAAAACATATTCAATTTCTTCAATCTTTCCTCATATGGCAGGTTGCCAATACCATTAACCATTTTTGTAGCCCTCCTTTGTACTCTCTCTAAGAGCCAACAATCTTTTTTATAGCTAGGAGACTAAGCTTGAATGCAGTATTCCAAATGTGGCCTGACGTATGCACAGTAAAGCTTCCTGATCACTTCCTCACTTCTGTATGGTACATTCCTATTTATTGCCCCGAGCATTCTCAGTGCCTTCTTCCTGGCTTCCTTGGTCTCTTCTGATGCCCCTAGTTTTGTGTTTAGAATAACACCTAAATCCTTCTCCTGTTGAGTCACTGGTAGCACTTGGCCACCCATCAAGTATGGAGCCTTCATATGCTGCTTACCTACATGCATGATTTTGCACTTATCAAAATTAAATTTCATTTGCCATTCTTCGGACCACTTCACAAGTTCGTCTAAGTCTTTTTGCAGCGAGATATGCTCATCCTGACCTGTTATTGCCCTAAAGACCTTCAAATCATCCGCAAATTTCAACCCTTTACTGCTTAGGCCACTTTCAATGTTATTTACAAATATAATGAACAGTAGTGGCCCTAGTATTGACCCCTGGGGGCTCCACTAAGAACATTTTGCCATGATGACTTTGTACCATTTAGCATCACTCTTTGCTGTCTATCTGACAGCCACAACTCTATCCATTTTAAGATGCAACTTGCTATACCATGGGACTGAAGCTGTATCATTAACCGTTTATGGGGTACCTTGTCAAAGGCCTTACTAAAGTCAAGATATGCTACATCAACCTGATTTCCCTGATCAAATTGTTCTGTGGCGAAATTCAAAAAGTCCAAGAGGTTTATGAAACACGATCGTCCTTTTCTAAACTCATGTTGAGTATCTTGAATCAATCTGCTACCTTCCAGATAACTAACTATTATATCCTTGATAATTGATTCGAGTACCTTGCAGACTAGGGATGTGAGACTTACTGGGCTATAGTTTTCAACTTTCCCTCTTTCTCCCTTCTTGAAAATATGAACTACATTTGCTCTTTTCCAATCGGTTGGAATTTAATTTTGTGAAACTGATCTACAAAATACTATATTAAGTGTAAATACCAGTTCCTTTTCAGTTTCCCGCAACACCCTAGCATAAATATCATCAGGTCCTGCTGCCTTTTTTGGTTTTATTTTCCAGATATGATTGTAAACAACATCACTATCAATGAAATCAACATCATTTGTCACATCCCATGTCACTGAACTATGGTGTACGGTCGGCAGATTGGTCATATCTTCCAATGTAAACACTGATTTAAACTGCTTGCTCAGCTCCTCAACCATCTCACTATCCTCACCCAATGTAGTCCCGTTTACTTCCAGTGGACCAATTGTGCTAGAAACTTTACTCAGCTTGAAGAAATTAAAGAACTTTTTACTGTCCCCATTACAGTTTCTAGTTAACTCCAGTTCTTTTGCTCGCTTTGCTGCTCTGGTTTTGTGCTTCACAGTGTCCCTAGCTGTTCGATTCGCCTTTAGATTTACGATATTTGAAGCTTCCTTAAGCACTCTAAATGCAGTTTTCTTAGCCTTAATTGCTTTTATCAAACCTGGTGTAAGCCATGCTGGCTTTCCTACCCTTCTTTTGCGTCTTTGCTTTTGGGGGACATGTTTAATCTGAATTTCTTTCAAGTAAGATTTGAACTTTTCCCAGATTTCACAGGCATTTAAATTGGATAATTACTCTTCCCATCTGATGGCACTTAAAGCAACTCTCATGCAGTCAAAGTCTGCTCTGTTGAAATTTGGAACCTTTACCAAATTATCCTTGATAATTTCCCCTACATGTGCCTTGAATCTAACTATGTTATGGTCACTTCTTCCCAGAGTTTCGCCTACAGTCAAGTCTTGAACCAAGTCACTTAAATCCGAGAATACAAGGTCCAAGAATGAGCCATGCCTGGTAGGTTCCGATACAAACTGGTGTAAGAACAGGTCCTCTTCAAGGCATTTCCTAAACATTTTGCATGATGGGAGCCAACACCAGCATTTTCATAACCTTTTAGATTAAAGTCACCAAGAATAAGGCACTTCCTCTTAAAGTTTCTACTGATTTCCTCACAAATCACCTTGTCAAGCTCCAGTTTCTGAGAATGTGGCAGGGTTCCTGATCGGTAGAAAGCTCCTATCCTAAGAGTATTGCTGTTGCATTTTCCCACAGTGACATTAAGCCAAATGGACTCCACAGACAAATTTTTATCACCACCTGCTACTTTTTGAGAACTGAATAAGCTATTCATATAGAGCATTACACCACCCCCTTTCATTGCTGGACCCCTATTGCACGAAAACATATTGTATCCCTGGATCTCATAGTCCTGCAAGTTATCTCCAAAATACCCTTCACTGACCCATGCCTCCGTAATGCAAACAAAATATGGTTCCTCCTCAGCAACATAAACTCATCAAATTTGGAACGGACACTCTGAGCATTAAACATCATACACTTAACAAATGCTCCATAACCACCTTTGGGTTTTTCATACTGAGGAGATCTTTTATCACTAGATGAACTATCACTCTGTCCCCTTGAATTGCTGCTGTCCCTATTTGCAGACTTTGAGGTTCTATTGCCTTGGCTGACACTATTGGAATATTCCTGAGTTGGCAATGCAATTTCATCCCTCCCCACCCCATTTCCTAGTTTCCCTGAAGGACATGCTCGTACACTTTGCCTAACACATGGACACCCTTCTCAGAGAAGTGCAGGCCATCCCTCTGACCATTGCATGACAGGGTTATTTTTCTTCTATGACTTCAACGTCTGAGAAAATGATAGGTTTGTATTCACAAATACGACAACAACATGAGCTAAAACCAACCAGGGTGCGCAAACCACACACGACAACAACATGATAAGCTTCCACGTTGTAGCACTGGAGACTCCATACAATTTTGACCATACATCGAAGATATTACTACTGATAGACAGCGAAATAGATGTATTAATAGCAGGTAAGGTGGTTTTTACTAACTCTGTAACTTACGAGCAAATAAATGGTTTGTGTCAACCAGCATGATAAAAACAGAGTATCCTCGGTCTTGTAATGCCAAAGTCCGCGTCTGATTTTGCAACTATCCAAAAGATATTGGCACCGTTAGAAAGCCAAATACCTGTGCCATTGCATGACAGGATGTTTGTTTTCTACCGTGGATTTAACTTCTGACGAAATAATGGATTTGTGCTCACAAGTACGACAAGAAGTTGATAAACTTTCATTTTGTGATGCCCAAGTCCGTATCGGATTTTGACCATAGCCAAAGCATGTTTGACCATAGCCAGAAAGTGTTCACAAGTACGACAAGAACTTGATAAACTTTCATTTTGTGATGCCAAAGTCCGCATCTAATTTTGACCATAGCCGGAAAATGTTAGCACTGTTAGGTAGCCAATTTGGTATATTATTCCCCAGTACCATAAGCTTTCTAAAATTATGTCATAACTTTCGAGCAAATAACGTGTTTATGTGAACAAACACGCAAAGCCAGGCTTCGGTCCGAATTTGTACTGCCCAAGTCCGATCGTATCACGATATTTGTCATATTGGAAGATGGCTAAGTAACCGTATTATCACTCAATGCCATGCTTTTTCTTTAAGTTCCCCTATCTCAGTCCACAGGCAAGCATTTCATTAAGAGACAATCGCAACAACCTCCCGTAGCGGTAGTTACAAAACCTGCCACTGGTGGCGCTAATTGACCCGTTGGTCGCCGTCGACTCCTATGGTAAGCTTCACAAAGTTCAAGGTCATCCATTATTGGTAGGTTGGTTACCGGAGTCTATTGCACATTCATTGCGTCGAACATGCAGCGCCAAGATCATCGTAAGACAAACAATGACATTTATCACGAAGGTCAGCCGATGAGACAACTGCATGTGAAGGGGTCGATGTACGTGTGACATACCGTGCTGCGATCCTCATTTTCCAGGTGCAAAAGAGGGGTAATGAGGGGCATAATTCCCAAAAAACTTTATTTCGGGTAGAAAGTGAAAGGACCGTCCCGATTGAACAATTGATGACTGGTCCCATATACTCCACTAAGGGAGAGAGATGTACGTCCAAAGTGACGCCTTCACTCATTGGTAACTCGGCTGCAAGCATTCAGTGCGTGCCGTACTGACAGTGCAGCATGACACCTTGGACACAGCGGACTGCCACCGCCGGTCAGAAGGTATTACCGATATGTCATACATAGGCCTATCTATGTGCGACGACGTAATTTTACCTCGGAACATTTGGTGGTCTGGTAATTGATACATTTGATCATGCTCTTCTCACAAAAAGAAGTACAATTATGCCTTCATTCTACCTGTGGGTATCATTTTCATGAACGTACTGTCTAATCCCTATCGTAATACAAACACATGCGTTGTTGTCACGGTATACATAGCGTGACCCTGAAAACACGGACACTTTCACAAACTTCCTGTAGTTTCATATTGAAGTTTGTGACTACGGTGTATATATCAATTGCGATCAATTAGTTGAAGCGTGTAGTACATTTTGTTTGTTTGTTTCGAAAACCGGTTTCAATCCCGTCGCGGGACCGCATACACGACCGACGATGGCACGGTGTATGGTGGTGGCTAATAGGCAGCAGTTCAGCAGATGATTTGGGCAGAAAGGGAAATTGGAAGAGAGAGGATACATATATATATATATATATATATATATATATATAGAGAGAGAGAGAGAGAGAGAGAGAGAGAGAGAGAAAAAAAAAAAAAAAAAAAAAAAAAAAAAAAAAAAAAAAAAAAAAAAAAAAAAAAAAAAAAAAAAAAAAAAAAAAAAAAAAAAAAAAAAAAAAAAAAAAAAAAAAAAAAAAAAAAAAAAAAAAAAAAAAAAAAAAAAAAAAAAAAAAAAAAAAAAAAAAAAAAAAAAAAAAAAAAAAAAAAAAAAAAAAAAAAAAAAAAAAGAAAAAAAGAGAGAGAGAGAGAGAGAGAGAGAGAGAGAGAGAGAGAGAGAGAGAGAGAGAGAGAGAGAGAGAGAGAGAGAGAGAGAGAGAGAGAGAGAGAGAGAGAGAGAGAGAGAGAGAGAGAGAGAGAGAGAGAGAGAGAGAGGCGCCTTTATCTCCCTCGGAACCTCCACCAGTGTGGATGGTATTGAGATGTGTACGGATGGGGTGTAGGAATATATGTACGGAGTACGGATGGGATGGGAGGGAGGAAATGCATACGCGAGACAAGTACTTCGAGTTTTACTTGAGTTTAGCACATAGTCATCAGCAGTCCACAGAAAACATTGCTTTTTTAGCACAAAATGATGTACCTGTTTAACACAAAGTGACACAAAGTGACACAACAGCTGACACAAAGTGATCCTTATGCTTGCTACAGGTACCTTCCGCGCCAGATGCGATATATAGGCAATAAATCATCATCATCATCATCGTAACGTTTATTGTAATCAATCATACAGTTCTATTGGGCATTTTCTCAGAGTGGTGCAAAAGCACAAAGTGCCGATATTTATACTGAGACAAAAATTTACTCACAGGGTAGTCTTGGGCTTTGCATATGGCTGTGCAAATTTCAACACGATTCGGTCAACGGTTTGTGAGCCATAGCCGCCGGCATTGTTTTTTTAGATCAAATAGCATGGGTTGGTTTTACGATAGATCTATCATCAATAAGAAGAGGAAAGGATATAACTTATATATTTCAATAGAAAATGGATTAACTGAAACATTTCCGACATGAAATATCAGTATATCCTACATTTGACCTTGTGACTTCACGACCTCCAAAGCGAATAACAACAAAATGTTGCTGATGTATCGGTAAGCTCCGTTGAAAGCGTGGTGGTCCTTACATTACTAGACGTATGGCTTTGTGTCTGATATTTCCGATCTGAACATTTTCATACTATTGTTTTTTATATCTCAGATTGTTAAAACATATTTTCTTTTCACGATCAGCATCAGAATTATGAAACATAAAAAGGATGCACCGAAGGGGAACTTCATGCAAACAAAATTCAGAACTCTGACAGACTTAGAAGAGCAAAACATGCCAAAATCAACAAAGATGTAGAATTCATTTGGCGGAAGTCTATGAACTCAAATTGACTCCATCAAATAAAATGTGCAAGGACGGTCCGCCCATGTAAGGCACTAAGGCAATGCTTCACCTAAGTGGAGCTGGAAAGTATCGTTGTATGCTACTTTTTTATAAAAATAATGCTTTCATCCACTGGAAAATGGCAAACTTGAAAAACTTGAAAGAAATATGAATTAGTGACTCATAATTACATTGAAAATTGAAATTCATTTACATTTACATCATTTGCATCTTGGCTTTCAAACACCGGTCGGCAGAGGCTAGCCTCTCGCACATTTCGTCATATAGTGAGCTTTCGTTTCATGACAAGCGCAGGGTAGGCAGGGGCCCTCCAATATTCTTTGGCAATCGGTGACGTCACATGGGATGGACAATTGCTCAGTCCCTTGGGCGCTCCAGCGAAACTTCCGTGTTTTCCACACGACATTTCCGATCTTAAATACCATCGAAATGGGAAAAAAATCGGTTTCCTTGGAAAGCTTGAAGAATCTTGTCCACAGATATGAGCCGTATTGTCCCTAACGCTAGGATTCTTCTCTTGGACCCACGCTGCCTGCATTCATGTCAAGCGCCGCAGGAATCGCGCGGTGCCACGGGTAGTAACAGTATAATGAAACAGGCCAACTGAAGATCACGGCCGGGAAGGAGGGGTGGGAGCAAGTAAGAAATAACTATTGCAACACAATTCATCCCAAATCGGTGCAGAGGCGCAAACAAGGGTGAGAGTACTGGGTGCATGTGCCCCCATGGGAAGGTAGAACCCATCCGGCCAGGAAAAGACACCAACATTATATTTAGGCTACAGGCGGATGTACCTATACTGGCTGGAATAGTACGCCTCAAGGCCTATCACCCATGTGCAGATACGGAGCCTGCAGCTGCCTTTCAGGATTGTTTTCCATTTTTCATTCATATACGTCTAGACCAGGGGTGTTCTTTGTGCGCCACTCAATGTTGCCCTTGTCCACTAATAATTTAGACTTTTAACATGGGGTAACATTGAGCATGCACTCGATCGATATGAGGCTTCCCATCAACTTCATGTATTTGGCACCAAAATAATAAATAATAATAGTAACAACAATAAGAATAATTATGTATATGTGTATATATATAACATAATACTGATATACATACAATATATAATATATACAATACGTGTGTGGGTGTATGCAAACCATTTTTTATTATGAAATGGACATATATGAAAATCTCAATGATATATGAATATATGATTTGATTTCCCGCCATTTATTTATGAAAACTTCCCGGGAATTTCGGAAGCATTTGAAAAGGAGGGATAGGGTTGAAATCCACTGACATCGGAACGATGGCGATAGGTTTGGCACTTTGCAGCGCCAAATTAAGTTGGTGATACTCATCTTTTCATAAAAGAATAACAGATGCTTATTATATAAAATACGAAAATACTGGTTGACATCTGGCAATAATTTTCTGCTTCACCTCATTTGGGTGACACTGACCACAACTGAAAATGTGTTCCTTTCGCTACTGGCTATCTGTACCTGTTGAAAAGTCCTTGAAATATGCCATATTCAAAGCTCTACAAATTTATGAATGCACAAACAATTTCAAAATTAACTCGTTAATGCATTTTTAATATAAAAAAATTTCCTAGACCAAAGCGATGAGCAAGGAAGAGTTCTTTCAGATGCAGTCATAAAATAATCTGTCAATTGATGGCCATTTCAAAAAGCCATTTTCAGAAATCGAAGCTGGTTACCACGCTTTTATTACAAGATTTGGTGCCCTACTAGGCGTTGCAGTCACCAGAAAGCACGGACGTTTTTTGAAAACGTCTTATTTCACCCATCGCGGACACATTTTTTCTCACCATTTCAGCTTTTTATTCTAGGAATCTGTAAGAGTATTTTGATAATCCCTAAGGTGCCCACGGCCCCAGATTTCATGCACACTGCAAAATTCGGCGTCGGCGAACTTCGAAGCCGACGCCGTTTGCAACGATTTAGCTATCAAAGCCACGTCGTTTGATCTACTTTCATATTCTTAACATATGTATCATTGTGCAGTGCAGTGACCCATGTGGAATATCCACTATCAAATGAAACGAAATAAAATGTTTTCCGGGACACGCTGTGTATACCGTCACAAAAACGCGTGTGTTTGCATTTCGATACGGATTCGACTGCACGTCCATGCAAATGATGCCTACAGGCAGAATGAAGGCACAGTTGTACTTCTTGTTGCGAGGCCAGCATGATCAGGTGTTTCCATTACTGGACCACCAGATGTTCCGAAGTCAAATTACGTCGTCACACGTACATAAGCCTATGTATGACCAATCGGTGACGGGTAATACCTTCTGACCGGCGGTGGCAGTCCGCTGTGTCCAAGGTGACATGCTGCACTGTTGGTGCGGCACGTACTGATTGCCTGCAGCGGAGTTACCTATTAACTCGATTTTACACTTGGCAAAATGAGGATCGCAGCGCCGCATGATGCCACACTTACATAGAACCCTTCACATGCAGTTGTCTCGTCAACTGACCTTCGTGCATATGCCATTGTTTGACTGACGATAATCTGGGCGCTGCATGATTGACGCAGTCAATGTGTAATAAAGTCGAACAACGAACCTACCGATAATGGATGACCTTGGACTTTGTGAAGTTTATTAAAGCAAACTATAAGTATCACATAAATAAGTTCTAAACGCGCCTTGTTAAGCAAACGATTGATTTTACATCACCCCTTTTTATTTCATTGTTCGAACCCTGTAGTTTTCACATTGGAGACAACTTACTCGAAATCCACCCGTTCCGAAAATCGGAAAATCCTAGAAAGCATAGAGAACTGGTGCCGGTATGGGATGTTTAATAGAAAATAGTTTTTAGCGGCGAAATCATGCCCGTTTTCATTTATTCCATGAGATCTATCAATTTGAATTGGTTAGGGGTCACAGAAGGTCACGAGATCACGAGACCATGGGGTCACGAGGTCAAATGTGGTACATGCTGATATTTTATCACGGATATGTGCTCTTTAATCATTTTGTCTACTGAAAAACGCATAATGCACTTTCTCTTCATTATCCATTTGATATATACTGCCAAAGATGCTCTTTTCTTCTGTTTCTTGTAGATACCATGCCTATACATTTTCTTCGCACTGATGGTTCGGGCCTTTCAAATCAGGGTTCTTCAATGTGGATTCCCACACGTGGAAAAAAAATTCAGGATGTTCCTGGGAGGGGTGTGCAGAATACAAGAATGCAAGATAGGTGAGTGCACTCAAGGTGCATGTGCGCTATGCACCGCATTTTAAGCACCAATGTATGCTTTACAAGTATAAGAAAGCATCGCCCAAAAGTAAGAGCTATTGGTTTCCGGATCCGAAACCAGCTGAGCATCAGCAGTCGGGTGGTTCGGTTCGCCTGCTGATGGGATTACAGTTTCCCCGTCTGCTTCATGCTCTGCCCACTGCACCACCTTCTCCCCATTCCACCGCCTTGCTCCTACGCTTTGCTCCATTTAAGTGTTCACCAGCAATGTGAAGCGGCGGACGTCGGAGAGTTCGGAGAATGCCACACTAACGACCAGGTCGTTACAAGCGGCGACAATAATCCAACCATCATGCGGTCGTAGTCCGACAGTCAGTGGCCGGGCGGTCCGACAGCCAGTGGCCGGGCGGTCCGACAGCCAGTGGCCGGGCGGTCCGACAGCCAGTGGCCTGGCGGTCCGACAGACAGTGGCCGGGCGGTCTGACAGCCAGTGGCCTGGCGGTCCGACAGCCAGTGGCCTGGCGGTCCGACAGCCAGTGGCCGGGCGGTCCGACAGCCAGTGGCCTGGCGGTCCGACAGCCAGTGGCCGGGCGGTCCGACAGCCAGTGGCCGGGCGGTCCGACAGCCAGTGGCCGGGCGGTCCGACAGCCAGTGGCCGGGCGGTCCGACAGCCAGTGGCCGGGCGGTCCGACAGCCAGTGGCCGGGCGGTCCGACAGCCAGTGGCCGGGCGGTCCGACAGCCAGTGGCCGGGCGGTCCGACAGCCAGTGGCCTGGCGGTCCGACAAACAGTGGCCGGGCGGTCGACAGCCAGTGGCCGGCGGTCCGACAGCCAGTGGCCGGCGGTCCGACAGCCAGTGGCCGGGCGGTCCGCAGCCAGTGGCGGCGGTCGACAGCCAGTGGCCGGGCGGTCCGACAGCCGGGCCGGGCGGTCCGACAGCCAGTGGCCGGGCGGTCCGACAGCCAGGGCCGGGCGCCGACACAGGCCGGCCGCGGGCGGGGCCGCACCAGGGCCGGGCCGAGCCAGGGGCGCGCCGACAGCCAGGGCCGGGCGGTCCGACAGCCAGTGGCCTGGCGGTCCGACAGCCAGTGGCCGGGCGGTCGGACAGCCAGTGGCCTGGCGGTCCGACAGCCAGTGGCCGGGCGGTCCGACAGCCAGTGGCCGGGCGGTCCGACAGCCAGTGGCCGGGCGGTCCGACAGCCAGTGGCCGGGCGGTCCGACAGCCAGTGGCCGGGCGGTCCGACAGCCAGTGGCCGGGCGGTCCGACAGCCAGTGGCCGGGCGGTCCGACAGTCAGTGGCCGATAACTGGCTGTCAGACTGCGGCCACAGTTATAGTTCTGACTTCGAGCGGATCCGCTCCCTGAGGCACAACGCAATTGTCTGTCATGCATTTAGGTTGATACTACCCGATCGCATTTAGCCATTGACGCAAATAATGTTGTGACACAGCAGTGCAGGATTCTACACATCTCCGAACCGGTAGTCATCAGCAGTTGCGAAATGCATACATTTCCTTGCGATCTAAATTGTGTGGATAATTGTACATCCTCTGCATGTATCCAGACCAAAGGAAAATAATCAACAGCATATTCGTCTGTTACATTGATGTCGTTATTGCATCATGTATTGTGCAAAAAATAACATCTAGTGTTTTAGGTTTAATTTCACCTGACTAGTCCCTGAGATGGTTTTACGGAACGAATACACAGGGCAAATAGAGCTAGCTGCCTTGGACCCGAACAGGGAATTTCAGTTCAATGGAATTGAAGTCAGAATTATAGAGTACTGGCCATGCTCCGGCGTAACAACTCTGTCACAATGACCACGATCTTGTCGAACCGATCGCCAGCTAACCTTCTCAATCAGAGGGAAAGGAGAGCGCGTGAAGCAGACTCGAGGAGCGCGAGCCAAGAGGAAAGCGCGCTAAGCGACTCGAACCACATTTGGCAGAACTGGGAAGACGAATCTACCGAAAGTTGTGCACAGTTACCTACTAGACCGCTACCTATCGATATTCACACTGACTATCCAGATCGTACCACGCATGTTTGCCAATGCCTAGTTGTATTATTTATCAGGCTTGGCCATATACTGATGATGGCAAATACTGTCTTGAGCTTTGACATATTACTCTGCTAACTTACTGGTTCATTTTTTAATCTTCAATTCACATAGCGTATTTGGACCTTTCCAGGCTACCAATCAAGCTTAAGGCATCTCGCGAGGTGAAAAATTATTGGCCAGTTCGGCCGTGCCCCTCTTACGCACATTATGCAGAAAAAAGTCCATTTCGTCTCCCGATGGAAAACAAAGGGCGCGAGCTATGCGATACAGCTAACACACCGAAGCTGAATCCCAGGGTACCGAAAAGTGATGTTCCAGACGACGCCCTTGCATTATTCAAAAGGAAAATCCGTGGACATAATGACAACGCGTAAAACGCATGGGGTTAATAAAACAAGAGGAGAGAAAATAAAAAGGTGCGGGCACGATTTGAATAATACAGTTTCCGCTGAGAAGGGCAGCTAACGGCTGCACACTAGGGTGTGTCACAAAGGGCCTTTTTTTGGAAATTGCACTTTGCTTAGTGAAATTATCGTGCAGATCACCTAGAAAAAACCTGTGGTCGAAACCAAATCTAAATCAAACAATAAACAAAATATGCGACAGGCCGATAAAGAAACAAATTTGCCGGGCGCCCGGCGTTGAAGTCTCCGGTGATGGCGCTCCGTTGCGATTGGCATCTAACACCACAAGTCCGGCCACCGTCGGAGCGCCGCCGCAGCGCTGTGACGAAAAAGGCGGCAGTCGGTGCTGTGGATGACTGATGAATGGATTCTGGTGATGAAGCTCATTAATAAAACTCAATGAAAGTGTTTAGTGGGGTAAAAGGCTTTTGATAAGCACCAGTCGCTTAATAAGTTGCCTGGATATCTGACGCATGAAAGAAAGGTTCACTTTACGTCGCTTGTTCGTTCCATTTTCAATCAGTAGATCTATCGGCGTATAATGATAATATTTTCACTTTTGAAAGCTTGAACATCTTCAAAATTCCTCGTCTGTTTACATCGAGGACCAATTAAATTATTCTGAGACACTTGATATCGCATTGTTATGACAAATAGACCAGGCGAAATCAGCATCATGCTCCGTTCCACTACAACCGAAGGAGACGGGCATACAGCGACGTCACCTTTTGTACGAGCGGCCACATTTTTTGTACGAACTATCATTTTATTACTGTACTACTTGTCTACATGCTCGACAGAAAGCCCGACATGAAATCCTTTTTGCTGCTGAGCACTGGCATTGTTGACCTGTGTTTCAACTTCGCCACAATGTAACCGTGGCGGTCCTCTTCACCAATTACCTTCAAAGACGCCTCGGTCACCACTTTCACCATCCGTTCCACCGTCTGACTGTGCACGGGGTATGGCGGTACTTCGAGAGGACTCGCGATGATGTCTAGTAAGTCATCATCGGACAGTTGTTGCGTCAAGGGCGGCTCGGTTATCGCCTCATTACATCAATCAATTAGCTCCATGATGCTGTTTGCCCCCATATTCACTTTTGGAAAGCTTGAACTTCCGCACTTCGTCAGTATCACTATCGACTTGAGTTCTGCGACACTGCTGGATTTGAGTGACCGCCCTTTCCCGTGTGGCTTGATCTTGGCCCGCTGCCATTGCTAGCAGTACTGCCTCAGGGTGACAGCAGTAGCTGTTGCGCTGTATTACCGGCTGCACCATGGCCGCTATCTCAGGTCGCAAACTTTTGAGAAGTTGCACGCTGTGTAGCGCATTGCCAGGACCGTCAGAACATTTCCAGTTCTTCTTGATGCAGAACCACATGGGAGTATAGTGGCACACGATGAACTCCGCTAGCATTCTCAGACTGTCTGATGGCTGTTCGGTTGATATGTAGAGCCAGAGAATTCGCGCCGCCAGAGTCAGCCACCTGGAGTGGTTTAGTGGACCGATCTTCATTTTCGCAGTTCTATCTGAGATACTACGCGCCAGACTGTACAGAATAGCCTGATCTGAACTTAGGTCACTGAGAATCTCCTGCGTCATTTCTGAAACATTTCCGCCATCGATTGGCTCAAAATCGACCACTGGCAATGTTTCAACTGCGCCTGCAGCAGCCCGGCCAATCAGCCCACTAAACGACTTAGGTCCTGTTGTGACTCCATCTAACTGGCTAAATACTGCACGAAGATTAAGTTCATTTGCATGAAGTTGGCACACAAACCAGTGGACGGGGCGTTTTTGTCCGAGCTCAAACAAACGGATAACACCAACTTTTTGGCCAGTATTAACTCTCGTGCCGTCACAGCCAAGCACAGAAACATCCGCACCAAACTCATATGCCACGGCGTTCATGTCCTGAAAAATGTCCTCCGCTTTCCCAGTCTGTGGGGTAAAATGTCCTAAATATGCACTGTCTGGCTCGGATACAACCACAATGTGCTCTTCCGTCTTCTTTGAACTGGCTGTCATAAGCGTGTCGTCTTTTCTACCGTCGAAGTAGAGACCAGATACACGACCTGCATGATCCTCATGGCTCTGGGCTACTACCTCTCTTCTAATCCGATCCCTTGCTCGCCATCTTTTTTTTTGCTATCCACTATGCAGTCCATATCGTCAGAAGTGATCCAACCAATGTCCACTTGGAAACCATTTATGATCGCAGCACACGCACGATTAGACACTCCGTACCGATCTGCTGCTAGAGCCGTATTTAGCAGTTCGTCTGTGTTACTGTTCACCATATACTCTGACTCATTGACTACAGATGTGAGCGATGATGAATCTGTGGCGGAATCTTGGTCGGAATTAGAATCTAGCTGGGCCATTCCAGAAGGTCCCGGTTGTGGTGAAGTGACTCTCTCGGCGGTCAGTCTTTTGTCCATGGCGCGTCGACGAGTGGTTTCACGGATATCTGCGGTGCCGATTTGCATTTGGCGAGCTCCTCTCTGGGAAACTCCATTTGTGGCACTCTGTAGGCCATCGCACATTTGCAGCTATCGATATCAGCACATTTGCAGCGGGCTATATCAAACATTTTTCCAAACCACTCATCACCGAACGGACGTACACCTGGTGATGCCGACTTCTTTCCAGCAATTTCCATGTATCGCAAGTAGCGATCGCGGCATTCTCGAACCATATGTTCGACTCGGGCCCTCCCAACAATTGGTATCCCTTCGCAGCACCACATTTTCATCACACTTTCCGCGACAAACTTTATATGGGGTGCTAGCCTCTCTTTAAACCTTTTGTTCGCAACGCATGAGTCTCTATTCACTTTACTCAAGTAATTCAGAACGTCAGTTCTCGTGGGCAGTCGGTTTGTTTTTAGTTCAGAAGGAACCAAAAGCCCTTTGGTGGAAGCGCCGGTCCTCATGTTCGAACTCTTACCCCGATCACACCGACGCAGGTAATATCACACTTCACAGGCAGTGGGCACAGCTTGCAGACACCAAACCACTCTTTTTCGGGCCGTCCCGCCGGGTCTCCGCCGCCGACTGCCTTGTCTCGGCGGCCCTCCCCTGCCCTGTCTCCCCCGCCACTCCCCTGCCCTGTCTCGCTCTTTGTGTTCTCTACCCTCACCGTGCGCCGGCCGTCTCCCGCCCCATCCCAGCCCCTCCCTCGCGCCATGCGACAATCGCCGCCGGCTCTTGTCGCCCTCGTTAATAGGTTGTCCCTACTGCTGATAATCCCAGTTTCCCTTGAAACTTGAGTAACGAAAAGGAACAGGAGACTTGGATTGACTAATAAAACAGGGATGTATGGCATGCGAAGCTATTTTGTGTCGTTAGTGCGTACGCAATTTATTCGAATGATGATTCATAGCACTGTGAAAGGTGGAGCACATACAAAGGAAAGTGGAGCGATCAGTCCTTCAGTGAAGTTTAATCTTTACAATCAGATATATCCCGGCTCCCCTGATCTGTTTTTGAATTACCAGAATCCATCCATAAGTCATCCATAGCACCGACTGCCGCCTTTTTCGTCACAGCGCCGCGGCGGCGCTCCGACGGCGGCCGACGCGTGGTGTTAGATGCCAATCGCAACGGAGCGCCATCACTGGAGACTTCAACACCGGGCGCCCGGCAAATTTGTTTCTTTATCGGCCTGTCGCATATTTTGTTTATTGTTTGATTTCGATTTGGTTTCGACCACAGGGTTTTTTTAGGTGATCTGCACGATAATTTCACTAAGCATAAGAAAAACCGTTCAGGCGACACACCCTACTGCACACGTTAAAGAAAATTCACAGGATATGCTCCCCGTTCGTATCGCATACGGGACAATCATACTGGCTTCGCGATATATACCAGCTACATAACATACATACATACATATACATATACATGTACATATATATATATATGTGTGTGTGTGTGTGTGTGTGTGTGTGTGTGTGTGTATGTGTGTGTGTGTATGTGTGTGTGCGTAGATGTGTATGCATGCATGTATGTATATATGTATGTATGTCGCACTACTCATGTTTTCATAACATACTCGAATGGCTAGTTGTAACTGTAGCGTAGCAAGCATGCACTGAGTACATGTGGTGACCAAAGCCACCATATACACAGAAGTAGTGTTGTAAGAGACATTTACGTGGGCCGAAGGCGAAGGACGAAGGGATTTCGTTCACACTTGTTTGTCATATTCTCAAAGGAAAGGAACGGAGACGTGAAAGACATGCCTATGACGGCAAATGTATCGAAGTAATGCATGCATATGAAGGTATTGCATCTAAAGAACGATTGTTTTTCTGTGTGCTGTTCTAGAACAATGATTAAAATGGATCGTGCACTTGCTTGCCACCCCGATGTTGTCTGGATGACAAGCAGATTTTCGGCATATTTGATGCTTAATTTCAGCTGAGTAAGACCTCCTTCTGCCAACTGACTTAACGTTGTGATGACGAGCGATTTTGGAAATTGATTGCTTGTCTTAAGCAGGCGGTTTTTGAACGATTCTTCCTTTTAGGAGCATGGAGGCGATGCTCACAATGGACACGGCTATAAGGTTATGGTTGACAAATGTAAATATATTGGTGTGTTTCCAGAAACTGGAAACAAGTACATCAAACGGTAAGTTGAAAACATGTGGCATATAATAATGTAGAGATCAACGTAAGCATCCGGTAGACGTCTATCTTATGCCAGAGCAATACGGGACCCGGTAGACGTGAAAATTTCCCCAATAAGCATCTGACTCTCAATTCTTTTCTCAATGGTTCACAACTCAAATTGGAACAGAAAAGGTTCCCGAAGAGATTGAAGTGTTGGAACCCGCTCTTCTTTCGTGAATCTCCATAACACTTCTCCCGCACGTCCAGAAACTGTTTGTCACGACAGAGGGAACGCTGTTTTTCTGAAATACATGGCAATACAATTACTAGCATCGCTGAGACCAACGCATGGATGCGACAGGATACAAAATCGCCACATAATCAAGACAGAATGCATAGGACAGAACACATAGTCAAGAGGTAATCAACGGGAAAATGTCCCATTTACCCTGAATGTAACCGTTCCGCAATATGTTCTGTGGATGGGCTAGCGCACAGATTCCATCTCTCCTAAACGCAGGCATAACGCACCAAACCTTACATACACTTGTGCAGGGTGTGGTAGATCAAAGTATTAACAAACATTATTCACGTTGAAATCTTGAATTGCAAGTTCATGATTTACACACATCCCCATACGCTCAAAGTTCAGTTCTGAAAGCATTGGCACTGCAACAGCACCATGGGAATCGTGAGCAGCCGGTGATGACGTCACGAGGGACTCGAAGGTTTTGGTATGTTCCGCAGTCAACCCATCAACGTTGCTGGCGGATCGATGCGGGTAGTCTGTTCACATGAGTACTCAGCCCAGTCTGCGCATACGCCGCACCCACCACTCATCTCATTCGGTGCGCACTGCCCATCCACCCCTCACCTGAGTATGCTCGTCCCGGATGCGCAGCTCGCACACGTTGTCCGTGTCGTTGCGCTCCCGGTAGGTGATGCGGTATGCCTGGAACTCGCCGCGCAGCTCGGACGCGGCCAGGGGTCGCCAGTGGATGAGCACAGAGGTGGCGCTGGTATTGTGCGCTGCCATGATCACCGGCTTGCCGCCCGGTACTGCACAACAGCCGATGGACACGTCACGACATCGTCTTGCTTGGTAATGCCACATGGAAAGCATTGCGCCTGCAGCATCAGCCGGACACGCAACATTTCCTGTAACTAAAGTATGAACATTATTTTGCCTATAAATAAATATACCTTCATTACATTCCTATACATTTGCTCTCGCAGTCATTCTACATTTTCTTGAAGCGACATAATCTGCTGCTGGTATCACCAGTTTTGCTCGTTATCTTTTAGTGGCATCACAATGCTGAGCAACCAGGTGGTTGCCTTGAGACAAGACCGGAAGGCCATTCCTTTGGAGTATTTGGTAATGCATATGATGCATGTATATACATCACACACACACACACATACACATATACACACACACACATTGTTTGTTTGTGTGTGTGTATGTGTGTGTCTGTGTTTGTGTGCGTCTGTGTTTGTGTGCGTCTGTGTCTGTGTCTGTGTCTGTGTCTGTGTCTGTGTCTGTGTCTGTGTCTGTGTCTGTGTCTGTGTCTGTGTCTGTGTCTGTGTCTGTGTCTGTGTCTGTGTCTGTGTCTGTGTCTGTGTCTGTGTCTGTGTGTGTGTGTGTGTGCGTGCGTGCGTGCGTGCGTTCGTGCGTGCGTGCGTGCGTGCGTGCGTGCGTGCGTGCGTGCGTGCGTGCGTGCGTGCGTGCGTGCGTGCGTGCGTGCGTGCGTGCGTGCGTGCGTGCGTGCGTGCGTGCGTGCGTGCGTGCGTGCGTGCGTGCGTGTGTGTGTGTGTGTGTGTGTGTGTGTGTGTGTGTGTGTGTGTGTGTGTGTGTGTGTGTGTGTGTGTGTGTGTGTGTGTGTACGAGTGTTCGTGTGTCTGTGTGTGCGTGTGTGTGTGTGTGCGTTTGTCTCCTGATGGATGTGCACTTCCTACACCCTACGTCTTGACGTCCAGCTGCTTCGTCAACGCTACCATTTCCCTGCAATTAACGTGAACTTTAGTAACATTGTTGGAACAACTTGGACAGGCAACGCACACTCATTGGAAATTGCTGCAGCCGGGCGATACTGAACTGTCACCAGCACACTACCAAATCGTGTAGGTGTTTCTGGACTGATGATCAGGGCGTTGCACGCCACAGTGATCGAACCATGTTTCATATTTATTCGGTGAAATGCCAAATATTGGCCGCTGTAGCGCAGTCCGGCTGTCTGGGTTTCCGCGCACTGGGGTGGACTGGGTGGGGACATGCAACGACAGTCTGGCTGGGCGGGGGGGGGGGAGGGGCGGCAGGAGACAAACTACAACCATGCGTCCGACATCGCAACTACCGGCACTTCGTGTTGTTCATTGGGTGTACAATTTAATATTGCTATCTGTGTCGAACACCCGAATGTTAACTAACGAACGGCTGCCCATCGCAATGGTATTGCGCCAAGTATTTGTGCTCAGAAGTGCAGCTGTCGTCTCGTTGCGGTTCTTCGGAAACTACACTCGTGATAAAACTGGTGGGGAGAAATATTATCAGATGATTGATCTGATGCTCGTTGCTCGTCTAGTCGAGAAAAGATTATCGATCCAAGGAGACGGTATATACTGGGAGGAGACAGTGCCCGCTGGCTAATATCTAACATCCCAAGGAGGCGACAGCAATTTGTTAATTAGTAGACTTTGTGAGCATTGCAATGCAGCAGGTGACCTATTCGTTGCTGTGCAATTGTCCCGTCAGGCCATTTTAGTCGCCGGCACCTCACAAACACTCCGTTTATCATCTTGGTTGGCTACCGACTGCTTGCTTGGACATAACCACTTCCAGTGTAGTTAAATGTTCCTCACCACTCTAAGTTGTGCCTCGGTATGAACTTGTCAGCATCGACATCCATAGACGTTAGGCGGCAAGCATCCTTGTAGAAGAGCGTCGTGCACGTGTGCCATCTGTGATTGGATGAGGGTTCGAGCTCGACACATCGCCTATTACGTGACACGGAAATTCTGACCAGAAATTGGAGCACGACTGCCTGGAAACTCAGCCCAAATCGGAGGCGGCAAGGCAACTCGGCCAATATCGGAGACCGCCTGGCAACTCGGCCAATATCGGAGACCGCCTGGCAACTCGGCCAATATCGGAGACCGCCTGCTAACTGGGACCATATCGGAGACCGCCTGCTAACTGGGACCATATCGGAGACCGCCTGCTAACTGGGACCATATCGGAGACCGCCTGCTAACTGGGACCATATCGGAGACCGCCTGCTAACTGGGACCATATCGGAGACCGCCTGCTAACTGGGACCATATCCGAGACCGCCTGCTAACTGGGACCATATCCGAGACCGCCTGCTAACTGGGACCATATCGGAGACCGCCTGCTAACTGGGACCATATCGGAGACCGCCTGCTAACTGGGACCATATCGGAGACCGCCTGGCAACTCGGCCAATATCGGAGACCGCCTGGTAACTGGGACCATATCGGAGACGGCCTGGCAACTCGGCCAATATCGGAGACCGCCTGCTAACTGGGACCATATCCGAGACCGCCTGGTAACTGGGACTATATCGGAGACCGCCTGCTAACTGGGACCATATCGGAGACCGCCTGCTAACTGGGACCATATCGGAGACCGCCTGCTAACTGGGACCATATCGGAGACCGCCTGCTAACTGGAGACCATATCGGAGACCGCCTGCTAACTGGGACCATATCGGAGATCGCCTGCTAACTGGGACCATATCGGAGACCGCCTGCTAACTGGGACCATATCGGAGACCGCCTGCTAACTGGGACCATATCGGAGACCGCCTGCTAACTGGGACCATATCGGAGACCGCCTGGTAACTGGGACCATATCGGAGACGGCCTGGCAACTCGGCCAATATCGGAGACCGCCTGCTAACTGGGACCATATCGGAGACGGCCTGGCAACACGGCCAATATCAGAGACCGCCTGCTAACTGGGACCATATCGGAGACCGCCTGGCAACACGGCCAATATCAGAGACGACCTGGTAATTGGGACCATATCGGAGACGGCCTGGCAACTCGGATCACATCGGAGACGGCCGGGCAACTCGGTCCACATCGGAAAAGGCCTGACAACTCGGCCCATATCGGACCATTGGATGCATGGGTGTATCCATTGGGGAGGGGGTGGGGGAGGGGACATATCCCCAATTTCTGAAAAGTGGCGGTTTGTCCCCTCCAATTTCTTTCGTGTCCTCCCAAGCCTCAGGTACCTGAGTATGATCGCCGCAAACTTATACGTTATCATTCATAAAGTGAGAAAAAATATATATGCAAGAGAATCACGGACAATACTAGAAGCCGACCTAGCCAATCAACGACCTTCTTGGGCCATCTGTTTTCACAAAATCTCCGAATGGTAAATCAGAAAACGTTAGAAATGTTTGCTTCCAGGACATTCTTGGATAACGTGAACCTTGACCATCGTGTGTTCTGGCTTGGGTGGAAAATTGTGCTTTGCGAGGCAACAAATTTGCATTATCGCAAGTCTTTACACGTCTTAGGTCGCATTCCCCTGCGCATATATTAATATATGTTGCGAAAATGTGACTGGATGTCCTTGGGTATCTTCAAGACCATGGAGGGGAGTTACGGACATCCCTAAGTACGTACGTGAAGTTAACGTCGTATTCCCATTCGTGTTCAGCGACGAGTTCACTAAAGACGTATTTGTAATGGCATTGGCATTCAGCGACGAGTTTATGATCGCTTAAATCAATTACCACAAATGTTTCTGCTTGCACTGAGCACGCTGGAAACAAATGCATAGATCTCACATTACCATTTGAATGGTTAGGGTCCAACGTAAACCGGTTTCTTCGGTAGCCTCCGATCTTTTCCGTGTTCGCCAACACCTGCCAAATATGGCCACAGGCGGTAGCCCGTGATGAACCATCGTGCGACATTTCAAACCGGTACATGCCAAGGTTAAACTTCAAGTTCAAAGGTAGCGTGATTTATTAGATGGCGATATGAAGGCAATATCGACCGAACGCGCGATTCGGTTGCTATCGCTTCAAATTCCATCAGATGAGCGTGTTATGCGGTATCAGAAAGCTTAGCAAACAAGTTATTGCTTAGGGGCAAAAGTCGAGTTGATCCTTCGGTCGCCTCAATATTTTTTTCTCTCACGTTTTCGCTCAAACCTATCCAAATCTGGTGTCAAGCCAGAGCCAGCGGTGAACACTCGAGCGTAACATTTCAAACCGGGATATGTCAAGGTCAAAGGCTTCATTGTGTTCTTTCATGGCCGCAAGTTTCATCTCTATGGCTTCAATTTGCAGAAAATAGATATCATTCGACGTCACTTGTTGTGCGGTGCCAAAAATTGATCATTCCCAATAATCTCTCGACGGGCTAAAATTCAAGCTGATTTATTCTGTCGCCTCGCACTTTTTTTTTTGGGGGGGGGGTCGCCAAAGCATATCCAGATCCACTATCAAGTGATAGCCCATGGTAAACCTTCGAGTGGCATTTTGAAACCGGGATATGTCAAGGTCAAACCTCAAGGTAAAAGACTAGTTTTTTAAAGTCCTCGAAGCGACTCGTCTCTATGGTTCAAATTGCACCAAGTGGGTGTCATTCGACGTGGCTTGTGCCGTATTATTATGTTATGAAATCGAACTAAGTTCAAAGGTCAAAGGTCAAACCGATTTATTCGGTCTCCTCAAATTTTAATCTTCGCCCTTATCTCCCCAAAGCAGGTATGAAGCAAGCCCGTGGTGAACCTCGTGTAACATTTCAAACCGGGACATGTCAATGCCAAACCACAAGATCGAAGTTTAGCTTAAATTGCTCGAAGTCACCGCGCCTCGTCGCTATGTCTTCAATTTTCATCACATGGGTGTCATTCAACATTCCGTAAGGTACTCTAGCAAACCGTTTATAACTCATATTAATTTGCAAAGTCAAAGGTCGAACTCATTGCATCGGTCTCCCCGCGCTTCTTCGTTTTCTCACAAAGCTGCCCATGTTTGGTGTCGAGAGATAGCTCTTGGGCAACCCTTGAGTAACAATTTAATTCGGTACATGTCATGTCAAGCCTCAATGTCAATGGTTAGCTTTAATTCTTCAAATTCCTCGCGTTTCGTCGCCATGGCTCCAATTTGTGTTTTGTGGGTGTCATTCGACATGACGTGCTGTACGGTGTCGGAATGTTGAGATATCGAAATAATATCGAGCGCGTCGAAGGTCCGGTGTGTGTACGACGCTTGAGTGTAAAAGGAATAGGAATGTACAACCTATTTTTGTTTGTAACCGTTTTGATAGCAAGCACTCGTATCCTATATGATTAAGGGCTTCCCCACGAAATCCGTTATAATCTGATCGAACGGTGCTCTCATCGCTAGTTTTCAATTTACACTGCCGTATTGCAGTTCCGAACATATAAAATATAGAACTTTTCAAACTGCAGCTTTCCTCTTAATGGTTCAACGGAAGTTGTCAATTTTTAAAGAGAAGTGACACGTGATTGCGGACAATTTTATAACTAGTCGGAGTTCATAACCTACTCAGATGGCGCTCTCATCGCTGGTTTGAAATTTGCACTGCCACATTGATGTTCTGTACAAGTTTTCCACAATGGTTCAACGGAAGTTTGGAAATTAGAAAGAGAAACCACACGTGAATGCGCACTATTTTATAACCAGCCGGATTTCATACCGCGAGAGAGTAATGTTGTAATCAGGGCTATATCCGGGAATTGCCACGGTGGGCACTTGTCTGGAGGGACGTCGTTTATTTGGAACGGTGCCACTGCGAAAGCGTCTGGAGTTGCGCCTCTGACTGTAAGATTCGAGGGGGCGGGTTGCAATCTGTCCTTCCCGAAGGGGCGTATTTCTTTCCATGGGGTTCCCTTTTCCTTTATATGGGCGCCTTTAGTTGAAAAATTCGAGCGGGTGCAATGGAACCTTTTCAAAGGGTAGCCTTTTCGCGGCCGGGGGGACGCCACTTTCCATGTGGGTGGCACATGTCCTCAGTGGCATACCCTTTATCCGTCCTGGGTGTCATTGCACCAAAATGTCTCCCCGTAAAACAGGAACGCATGGGAAAGGTTATTGGGTGCCTATATTTACTACAGTAAAACTATAGTCCAATATTTTATTTTTGCCTGCTACAAGTGCACAACGTCTAACATACTTATGTCATTGCTCTTTGGTAATTGTGAAATCGGGACCAGCACATACGACATAAAACTAAATGTTCAAAGGCGGTAAAAGGAGTAAAACGTGTTCATTTTGGTGAAAATGTTCGTTCCGAAAATATGAGTTTTAACAATGGTAAATCTGAAAACCAGACGTTGAAAATAAAATACCTGAAATCCAAGGATTTTTTTGGTGGGGATAGGGGGGGGGGAGGGGAAGGCCCCCTCTATCCTGTCCAAACTTACCGCGTCCCTGATTTGTCCCCCAAATTTCGAAACTGTTGTCACACCCATGATTGAATGCACCTTACACACTCGGTTCAAACTTGGTCGTTGAGCTGGGATTGCGCAGTTGGCAGGTAGGTTGAGGACTTCTGCATCTATCTCGACTCAGTATGTATTCTCGTTCTGTACAGCCACATGAGAAACATTCGACCTGATTTAACATAAAATGTGTTATTTTTTAAGTGTAGTCGTTAATCAGCCTACCGGTCTATTCCCCTTCTAAATACAAACAAAGAATGTCGGAGCGTACGCAAGAACAACTTAGCGTCAACATCATTATTCAGGTATATGTGCGAGCCTGGTTGGCTGGTTGGTTTGTCGCCCGCACGTCGTGGGGCGGGCGGGAAATCACCGCAACAGCCGTCCACGGTGGGATATCACCGCAACAGCCGACCACGGTGGGAGATCACCGCAACAGCCGACCACGGTGGGAGATCACCGTCACAGCCGACCACGGTGGGATATCACCGTAACAGCCGTCCACGGTGCGATATCACCGTCACAGCCGACCACGGTGGGATATCACCGTAACAGCCGACCACGGTGGGATATCACCGTCACAGCCGTCCACGGTGGGAGATCACCGTCACAGCCGTCCACGGTGCGAGATCACCGTCACAGCCGTCCACGGTGGGAGATCACCGTCACAGCCGTCCACGGTGGGATATCACCGTCACAGCCGACCACGGTGGGATATCACCGTAACAGCCGTCCACGGTGGGATATCACCGTCACAGCCGTCCACGACCACGGTGGGATATCACCGTCACAGCCGTCCACGGTGCGAGATCACCGTCACAGCCGTCCACGGTGCGAGAAATCACCGTCACAGCCGTCCACGGTGGGAGATCACCGTCACAGCCGTCCACGGTGCGAGATCACCGTCACAGCCGTCCACGGTGCGAGATCACCGTCACAGCCGTCCACGGTGGGAGATCACCGTCACAGCCGTCCACGGTGCGAGATCACCGTCACAGCCGTCCACGGTGCGAGATCACCGTCACAGCCGTCCACGGTGCGAGATCACCGTCACAGCCGTCCACGGTGAATCACCGTCACAGCCGTCCACGGTGGAGATCACCGTCACAGCCGTCCACGGTGGAATCACCGTCAACCGAGATCACCGTCACAGCCGTCCACGGTGGAGATCACCGCCACAGCCGTCCACGGTGCGAGATCACCGTCACAGCCGTCCACGGTGCGAGATCACCGTCACAGCCGTCCACGGTGCGAGATCACCGTCACAGCCGTCCACGGTGCGAGATCACCGTCACAGCCGTCCACGGTGCGAGATCACCGTCACAGCCGTCCACGGTGCGAGATCACCGTCACAGCCGTCCACGGTGCGAGATCACCGTCACAGCCGTCCACGGTGCGAGATCACCGTCACAGCCGTCCACGGTGCGAGATCGCCGTCGCAGCTGCTCACGGAGGGCGAGCGAGCCGCAAATGCCGCCGGCATCTCAACGTGGGTGGCGAAATGGCCTCCGGCACGCACCGGCGGTCGGCTTGGAGCGGGCGCTCCGCAGGCGGGATGGTGGTCTGTCCAGGGCCGGAGGTCGGGCTGCCGAATCTGCTGACGAATCGGCCGCTGAATGGCGTCCAATTTCCGTCACGAAAGGCCAGAGGAGGCACAGCCGACGAGGCGTAGAAGACAGAGGCCAAATTGAATCCGACACTGCGACTCGTGCCTGGTGTGGTGATATCGACAGCAGGGCAGCATCGATGCGGCGCCGACGAGCTTCAACAAAGTTACAGATTCTCTGTGACGAATTGCGTCGTAAACCCGGCCGATTCAGGCGCCAACAGAGGCACTCTAGTGATGAGCGCTGACGAATGCCGTTTGAATTGAGTCCCGCAGGTCAATCAGCAGACGAACAGTTTGCACGCCAATATATTCAACACTAACTGACGCGGTAGACGGCCGGCCGGCAAAGTCGTGCGAAAGTTGTCAGTTATTCTCCCTGCATCGGTAGGCACAATGCCACCAAAGAGGCTCGTTCACTTCTCTCTTGGCCTTGCGCGGACCCCAAGCTGCACTATGCTTTACCAAACAACCTGGTATCAGTGTCTGCAGCCCTGTTGGCCAGCAGCTGAGTAACGTTAGCACCAAGTCTGACCTACACTTACACCTCGGTCCATCAATAATTCGCCAAATTACGTAAGGGTTCAAACATGAATGCCTTATGTCCTACATGATTCACATATCCATGTCCTACATAGCCCATCGGCACTGAATGTCTGTTCTGTGCTGAGTAATTTCACAATTGCCAATGACACTTCTAACATAGATGGCGCTCATTTAGCTTGCGTCGTAGCGTCCATTCAAATTGGTTGGCATGTGCTTTGCATCAGAGAATTGACCGATTCAATTGAGCCACGCTGCTCTCCTGTTATAATTACGGCTCTTACTTTGCGCAGGCCGTCCGTTCTGTTATCTGGTAAATTACGTCCGTTGGTTATCTCAGTGACGCCATGTACAGATTAGTACAAAACAATTCCATTTACAACATGGGTTTGGAAATATGGTTGGTTTGCATACTTAGGCAATTTACTCTGTCTTATGGGACACTCATTCCTTGGTAAATTACGAACTTCTGACAAAAAGTTGGAGGCGAGCATCCCGTGTAATCCCACCGGAAACAGAGCTCACGTGCTGTTTGTTACGTACAACCAACAACACCCCAGGCGATGAATACGACCACGGCTGGGCAATACACCATGTCGTGTCGGCTGGTCGTTTTCTGCCCGGCATTAACACAATGACATGTGAAAAGGCTTGGGAGTATCTGCCCTCCTCTTACTTGTTGCTACGTCTATAATGGGCTAAGCGGGCAGAGTGCTGATCCGCATGGTCGGTTGGTTATTGGTTTTACGACACATCGACCGTTGAGTCATGCAGCGTCACCAATCTCTCACGCCGATTGGTCACGGACGAAGAGTAGCGACAGGTGAGACTCGAAACCACAACCTTTCGATTGTGAGACGAGCAACTTACCCCTAGGCTACTCGTCCCCGTGGTCCGCATGGTCCGCTCTGCTCGCCACAACACATGGAGGACCACACACGGGCATACGTACATGAGGATCGGTACACAGGTTTCGCAACAAGCCTCTGGATGTTGTAAGAAATGCATTGCGCATCAATAAGGTCTCAGGGCGTGCTGAGATCTGTCTCAGGGCATGAAAACATAAAGTCATACAGTATTCAGACTTAACAACAGCCACATGATGTTTATTGGTTGGTTCACGACACACTTTATGCACATTCACGGCTAATGGCGCCGCCCACACTGTTTCGCCGGTGGGCCGCGGGATTGGAAAATGTCCTGAGTGGCGCTAGAGTCGAACCCGGGACCTTTGGTACCCAGAGCCCGACACCTTAACCACTCGGCCATCCCCGCCCCACAGCCACATGACCCATCCGCTTTAAGCTTATGAAGGTAAGATACTGTAAGCCTGCACAGAAAGATGCTCGACATCCTAACGTGCATTCAATTGAGCCACCCTTTGCAGTGATGCTCCAGCCATGCCACGGAGATGCTCCAGCCAGCCACGGAGGATCTTAAGTTCTAAGGAAGTTATCTGCCGACATCCTAACCACTCAACTACCTACCAGTGGCGTACCGAAAGGGGTACGTGGGCAGCTGCCTTGCCCCCTGGGAAGTTATGGGGCACCCAAGAATCACGCCGGGATTGGGAAAATTGCACCAGGCCCCGCCACCCAAACTCCGCTGAAGCTCCCAAAAATCGCACTGGGATGGTGAGAAATGAGGTTGGAATTGGGAGAAGTTGCTTGTTCCTAAGGCCTATCGAGGAAATTAGCCCCTACGGGATTCGCAGAATGCATCTGTGATTGATGTGAACTTTGTGATTCACTTGTCCTCTGAGACTGAAGTTATGCACAGTTTTTGGAAGGTCGTGAGGTCCGGAGCTCCTTTGATAGCCCAGCTTCGGCCCAGCTCACTGTCGGTGGGTGAGGCTATGGAGAAAAACAGCTTGAACAAGGTGGTGGTGCTTGGTCAAGCAGGAGGAACGCGCAGAGGCGAGGCACGGAGGAAAACCCCGTGGTGGCTTTCTGTCTAGTCACCAACACCTACCACAATCATTTTCAAGGCGATGTGACACAGCACATACAGTGGCACCGAATCACCGAAAGCGTGTTGCGCCCGCTGCTGCGTGACTCGGTCTACGCCACTCTCAGCAAGGGTCAGCGCGTGCTGATGCGCGACAGCATCAGCTACTTCTCGCGGTGCAGGATAACTTCAGCAACACCAACAGCGAGACGACCGCAGTTATAAATTATTCATAAAATAGGGTGGAAGATACCACTTTCTGAACACTCAATTGACATCCTTCTCTAAGAAGAATCTACATCCTGCTTCTTGATGCAAGTTTGTAAAGCATTTGTGTCTCCTTTCTCACAGTATATCATGTATAAGTATTATACTGATGTTCTCAATTAGGAATGGTGATACACGGACATTTTGCAACATAATTGTATGCAAGGGTGTGATATGACATAATATGATATGACACAAAATATCTGCTTATAGCAAAGGTATTATTCTCCCTATAATGAATATGGCTCCTCCTAAATTATGAATCTCAAAACAAATGATAAAGGTACAGTCATAAGTGCCTACACCATTGGCTGAACATTAAGTCTGAAATACATGAAAAACATTTTATATGGCACTAATTCCATGGCAAATTTCTACATCCTACCGTGTTCGTATTCCCATCTCACACCTAACGAAGAACTATCATTTTAACCCTGGACGGCCATCGCAACCGATGGTGTCATACTCTTGTACCCCCTGCAGTTGCAATGCAGATGTGTCGGAGGACACCAACGAATGAGACCGGACGAGGCGGTAGGCGTGATGGGGCGGGTGCCATTTTGTACGCATTCCGTTACTTCTACAAGAGATGAGAGGTCGTAGCCGAGCTCAGATATGGTCGTAGCCGAGCATCCAAAATAATCATGTGGTCAGCTCAGATGTGGCCAACTGTCGGGGAAGATGTTTCTTACACAATACAGAGTGCGTCGTCTTGATTCAAAAAGCCTTGATTAAAAATCTCATTGGGCCCCACAAATGATCCGGTACCCTTAAAAATGACTCTGAGGGCTCCAAGAAGTGGGACCAGGGCTCTGAAATTACCGCTGTGGTCCGAAAACGTTGCACCGGGGCCCTAAAGATCACGTTGCGGGACGAAGAAGAAGGGCCCGCTGGCGAGCCCACAAAACTGATGGGAGGCCAAAAAGATGGGCCGAGCAACTGCAACTAAAAATCAGGTTGGGCCAAAAAATCTGGTCGGGACCCTTATAATCGTGCTGGGTCCCCCAAAATTCACATCAGGGCTCCTGCAAATCTCACTGGAGCCTCAATAGGTCCCACATGGGTCCTTGCAAATCACGCCGTGGCCCCCGAAAAAGTAACGTAGGAGTCCTCTAGAATCACGATCACTCACCGGAGCCATAAAAATATCATCGCGACTACCCAAAAAATGAAATCGATGTAACTAAAAATCAGTCCGGACATTTAAAAAAAAAATATTCTGGGGTCCCAACAATAGCGCCAAAAGCTCCCAAAGCGTACAAGACCCAAAAGCGGTGACTAAAAGGTCGGGACTCGGATGCTCAGAAATATACAAGCAGTCACCAAAAGAATGGGTCCAGCCCAGAAAACTGGCATCGGGTCCCATTCTGGAGCCACGAGCCCGGGCTCAAACGTCGCGCAGAGGCCCCAAAAATCATACCGGAGCCCCAAAAAACGTCCTGGGTCCCAACAAATGTGCGTCAGGAGCCCCAAATAAACAAAGCGGAAGTCCACACAAAAACAGGGCGAGCCCTCAATATGCGGCATGATCATAAAAAGGGAACACAAAGACCGGGCACCAATTAAACACATCGGAATGCAAAAAACAGCATTGCCCTAAAAAAGAGCCAGCGTCTCAAAGATGTGTTGGGCTCCTAACAAAAATTAGCTTGGAGCTCTGAAACACATACGTAGATGAAGAAAAAAGCAACGGGCCCAAAGAAAAGAACAACAAGGTAATGCCTTGGTTCGTTAGTCAATCTGGGAGCATATTTATTCCGCCCCGTCTTTCCGGTCAGATCGTCACTTCCCGTCTCGGGGGAAGGGATAATTCGATGCCCCCTCTGTTTCCCAAACTTAGCGTTGGGATCAGTAAGTTAAGCGTTTGGAATCGGTAAAGGGAGGCGAAATAGACCATGGTAATACAATTTCGTCCACACAAAAATGAACCTTTAATTCTTTTTATATAATCAAAATGTTGATTTTTTCATTTTCGTCATTTCTTTTTCCTTGTCTAGACATAAAGACATACAAAATTATTGCAACTATGAACCACAAGGGCCCTTCTCGGATGCACTCCGTATACTCAACCAGTTGCCCACCAAATTCACCGATCAGCACTCCCTGCAATACTGAAAAGCAAGCCCTCTATTCTTATAATGAATAGAGGGCTCTGCTGTTTTTAAAAACGTTGAATGCCCTGCTACTTACAATGGTTTCTGGCAGCTGGTTCCAGTATTCTACTACCATGTTGTTGAAGAAAGACTGTCTTAGCCTTGTTCGGCTGTGGTTAACTTTAATTTTGAATTGATGACCTCTAATGGCATCATTTCTGTTAAATTCAAACATTTCCCCAAGATATCCCCCTCTCCAGACCATGGACAAATGTAACGACCTCGATGAGATCTCCTCTCAGCCTTCTATATCTAAGTGAAAACATATTCAACTTCTTCAATCCTTCCTCATATGCCAGGTTGCCAATACCATTAACCATTTTTGTAGCCCTCCTTTGTACTCTCTCTAAAAGCCAACAATCTTCTTCATAGCTAGGAGACCAAGCTTGGATGCAGTATTCCAAATGTGGCCTGACATATGCACAGTAAAGCTTCCTGATCACTTCCTCACTTCTGTATGATACATTCCTATTTATTGCCCCGAGCATTCTCACTGCCTTCTTCCTGGCTTCCTTGGTCTGTTCTGATGCCCCCAGTTTTGTGTTTAGAATAACACCTAAATCCTTCTCCTGTTGAGTCACTGATAGCACTTGGCCACCTTACTAAAGTATGGAGCCTTCATATGCTCCTTACCTACAAGCATGATTTTGCACTTATCAAAATTAAATTTCATTTGCCATTCTTCGGACCACTTCACAAGTTCGTCTAAGTCTTTTTGCAGCGAGATATGCTTATCTTGACCTGTTATTGCCCTAAAGACCTTCAAAACATCCGCAAATTTCAAAACTTTACTGCTTAGGCCACTTTCAATGTTATTTACAAATATAGTGAACAGTAGTGGCCCCAGTACTGACCCCTGGGGACTCCAATAAGAACATTTTGTAATGATGACTTTGTACCATTTAGCATCACTCTTTGTTGTCTATCTGAAAGCCACAACTCTATCCATTTTAAGATGCTACCTGCAATACCATGGGCCTGAAGCTGTATCATTAACCGTTTATGGGGTACCTTGTCAAAGGCCTTACTAAAGTCAAGATATGCTACGTCAACCTGATTTCCCTGATCAAATTGTTCTGTGGCGAAGTTAAAAAAGTTCAAGAGATTTGTGAGGCATGATCGCCCTTTCAAAAACCCATGTTGAGTATCTTGAATAAAACTGCTTCCTTCCAGATAACTAACTATTCTATCCTTGATGATTGCTTCGAGTACCTTGCAGACTAGGAATTTGATACTTACTGGCCTATGGTTTTCAACTTTCCCTCTTCCTCCTTTCTTGAACATAAGAATTACATTTGCCCTTTTCCAATCTGTTGGAATTTCATTTTGTAAAACAGATCTGCAAAATATTATAATAAGTGGAAATGCCAGTTCCTTTTCAGCTTCCCGCAATACCCTAGCATAAATTTCATCAGGTCCTGCTGCCTTGTTTGGCTTTATTTTCCTAATATGATTGAAAACAACATCATTATCAATGAAATCAACATCATTTATCCCGATCACATGTCGCTGAACTATGGTGTACGGTCGGCAGATTGGTCATATCTTCCAATGTAAACGCTGATTTAAACTGCTTGCTCAGCTCCTCAACCATCTCACTATCCTCACCAAATGTAGTCCCATTTACTTCCAGTGGACCAATTGTGCTAGAAACTTTACTCAGCTTGTAGAAACTACAAAACCTTTTTGCTGTTCCCATTATAGTTCCAAGCCAAATCCAGTTCTTTTGCTCGCTTTGCTGCTCTGGTTTTGTGCATCACAGTGTCCCTAGCTTTTCGATACGCCTTTAGATTTACGATATTTGAAGCTTCCTTAAGCACTCTAAATGCAGCCTTCTTAGCCTTAATTGCTTTTATCAAGTCTGGTGTAAGCCATGCTAGCTTTCCTATCCTTCTTTTGCGTCTTTGCTTTTGGGAGACAAATGTCTGATCTGAATTTCCTTCAAGTAAGATTTGAACTTTTCACACATTTCACAGGCATTTAAAGTGGAGAATTCTTCTTCCCATTTCATGGCACTTAAAGCCGCTCTCATGCAGTCAAAGTCTGCTGTGTTGAAATTTGGAGTTTTGGAACCAAATTATCCTTAATAATTTGCACTACATGTACCTTGAATCTAACTATGTTATGGTCACTTCTTCCCAGAGTTTCCCCTACAGTCAAGTCTTGAACCAAGTCACATAAATCTGAGAATACAGGGTCCAAGAATGAGCCATGCCTGGTAGGTTCCGTTACAAATTGGTGTAAGAGCAGGTCCTCTTCAAGGTATTTCCTAAACATTTTGCATGATGGGACCCAACACCAACATTTTCATATCCTTTTAGATTAAAGTCACCAATAAAAAGGCACTTCCTCCGAAAGTTTCTACTGATTTCCTCACAAGTCACCTTGTCAAGCTCCAGTTGCTGAGAATGTGGCAGGGTTCCTGATCGGTAGAAAGCTCCTATCCTCAGTGTATTGCTGTTGCCCTTTCCCACAGCGACATCAAGCCAAATGTACTCAATAGACACATTTCCATCCCCATCTGCTACTTTTTGAGAACTGAATAAGCTATTCACATAGAGCATTACACCACCCCCTTTCACTGCTGGACCCCTATTGCATGAAAACATATTGTATCCCTGAAATCTCATAGTCCTGCAAGTTATCTCCAAAATGCCTCCCACTGACCCATGCCTCCGTAATGCAAACAAAATCTGGTTAATGGGTAGAACTGAACGCAAAACTTTGTTTTAAGTCAACTTGCCTTGCTAAAAATGCTTACTTTAGCCAGAATCTTCGACTTTAGCCATTTCGACTTTAGCCATTTAGACTTTAGTCATTTCGACTTTAGCCATTTCGTCTTTGCTTGAGGGCAAATATGCAAAACATATCATCAAAAAGCACAACAAATCCAAAACTTCCTCCGGTGCATTTTGTTGCATCCTTAAAGATAAGCAAACGCTGAAAGTTTCATTAAAATATCTATCCGTTAAAGCGTGATGGCTGGCTGAACTTTTTTGGGAAGACCTTCAATGATTCGTTGAACGTACACAACCTGATTTGAACATTTTCACAAAACATGTCAAATTGATGTAGAAAGAGGTGTGCGAACTTTCGACGCGCTGACCCGCGGAATTTTGTTGCTATCTGCGGAAAACTTAGGGGGCATAAAATTGACCCCCCGAGACGTCGTGGGTTAACCAAATAGATTGCATGCACCAGAGCTCAGGTTGTCTCGGAATATTCAAGCACCACTAAAATGTGGGAGAAGAGAACTATTTATGTAATTTAATGGGATCGATGTTTCCCAGCGAATCCCATACCAAGCATTCCACAAGTAAAATATGGTACAAGGGGACACCATGTGGCAGCAATTAGCAAAACATAGGTCTGTCAGAAATCAGAGAATCGAGCCAAGTATGGCGAATGCGCGGAATTCACAAGGCTGGTGTGCATGTGTACAAACGTTCGCGTGTCGGGGACGGGGCGCTGTGGACTGGAATGCCTGACGTTGGAAAATGATGTATTTTGAAGTGATTTGTACAGGCATAGTTTCAGCAGTGTGAGGTGACCTATCAGGGGACACCAAAAGAAAAACCTTCCGTCAGGATGTGAAAAATTAAGGTTGAAATCCGGTGACTTTGGAACGACGGTGGTAGGTTGGACCCCCTGCACAGGACAATTAAGTTAGGCGCTAATAATTTAATTTACAAATGCAATAGGCTCCCTTGAAAAAGAGTGGTCCAAATACCTTTTCTAAAAGTTGAGGTAGGTGGGCCCCCTCTAAATCCATGTGCCGCCCCTAGCGCAAATAGTAGGTCAGCCACTCTCACTTAGGCAAGCCACCTACTAGAACGAATATCATCCCATCCTCCTTTAATTATAACTGAAAAAAATCGCCAACCTAAAAGACTTGCCCACCATATCTATTAAGTACATTCAATGAAGGACTCACCACAACATCAGCAGGCACTTCATTCCATTGATTAATCATCCTTCCACTGAAAACCATTAACTGTCTACACTTCGACTTGTCTAATCTGAATTGATAATCACCGTGTGATACACTAAACAGAAGAGCATCCAGGTTGCCGCCAGGTGTCACGGTGGAAGGATGTCCGTTTGGAGCTCCAGCTTTACAGATCAATTGTTACAGAACAGGGCAGTACTCTAGTCTAAGCTGTGGATAGGTGTTTAGCAATTACTACTGTGATTCATTAGTTTTTATCGGATAAGCATTTTCGTAGCGCGCAAATTATATTATATTAACCTAGCGAGGCTGCCGAGCGCCATCTTGTTTTTAGGCGCGACCTCGTGGCTTTAGGCGCGGCCTCGTCGCTTCGATTTCTGTAGTGTAGAGGAATAAGTTTTGGTCTTTTTATCGTTAGAGTTTAGGTTAGGATTTAAATAGTTAGCTTCAATTACACTAGGTATATCTCCATATACCGGGTAATTGTAGAGGTATAGGGGCTACTTCATTTTTGGAGTATTTTAGTATTTAGTTTTTTTTTTCAGTTGGAGATATTACAAGTGTGGATTTCATAAGTATATTAGACAACACTAATACTATCCTAACATACTTTATTTAGTTTTGTGGTGCGTAGTGTGTTTGGTGTTTCAGTTTAAGATAGAGTTTAATTGGTACTAAGTTGGTGGTATTCATAAGTGCTGTGTGACTGTTCATTTTTCTTTCCAGCCATGAGTGATGTCAAGAGGGATATTCATATAGTTGTCTACTTGTCTAGAAGACAATTAGATTATACATTTTATTGATTTGATAAAAAACAACAAAAAACAAACAAACAATAGTTTCGTAGTTCCTGCTTAGTGTGTTTGTATTTTTGACGTACTTAGATAATTAACTGACAGTATAGGAGGTAGCGATTTATAGTGAATGATAGTTGGCTTTTGTCGGTTGCTTAGCGAGTTAATTTGAATCTAAATCTAGGCATATGCTCCAGCCTGCAAGATGGTTTTCACCAGGATGCAAGCACTATAGGAAGAGATTATGACCCTTAAGGCAGAGCTTTCCAAGCTCAAAGCTGCCCTTGTTGCACAGGGTAGGGAAGAAAAAGCAACAAGGGGTCACTCCATAGCAGAGACATCATATGCCCAGGTGGTCGCAGGCCACCAGGTAGGCTTCCCCTACTGTGAAGGTGGCTGGGATTTTTCGAGAGGGGAGTGTTAATAGTGGACAGAGGAGGGATAGTTCTCGTAGGTCGCAGGGGGAAGTGGCATGAGGTCAGGGGTTGGAGGATTTGGAGACGCGAACCTAAGGAAAGGGTCAGTAAGTGGCATATGGCAAGCGGTAGGAGCGGGAGGAAGCCTAGTCGAACGGCCCAGCGGGCAGGCACATTAACATCTAATAGGTTCCAGGCATTGTATGACTGCCCCCAGGATAGTATTAGTAAGGAGACAGTGCTGGTCGTAGGCGACTCTCGTGTGCGACATTTAGATCGGGTATTCTGTAAAGGTAGGATGGACAGTATGTGCATCACCAGGCCTGGTGCCAAGGTGAAGGACCTGGTACCAGTGGTGGCACAGGTCACCAGTGATCACCAGTTTAGTACAGTTATAGTGCACGTAGGGATAAATAACATAGGTCCTGCTAGGAGTGAGGAGCTTCTGCGGGACTACAGGGCCCATCTGGCCACCTTGAAGGGTAACAATAGAGTCATTGTAACAACAATTTTGCCTAGGGCTAGAGCCTCTCCTGAGTGGAGCTCTATGGCACTGGCAACCAACGCCAGGGTAGGTAAGCTCTGCCATAAGTTAGGTTTCACCTTTGTAGACGAGTGGTGCAGGTTTTATGCATCGTGGGACCTCTATCAAAGGGATGGCCTGCACTTCTCTGAGAAGGGGGTCCATGTGTTAGGCGAAGTGTATGAGCATGTCCTTCAGGGAAACTAGGAAATGGGGTTGGCAGCGATGAAATTGCATTGCCAACTCAGGAATATTCCCATAGTGTCAGCCAAGGCAATAGAACCTCAAAGTCAGCAAATAGGGACAGCAGTAGTTCAAGGAGACAGAGTTATAGTTCATCTGGTGATAAAAGAACTCCTCATTATGAAAAAGCCAAAGGTGGTTATGGAGCATTTGTTAAGTGTATGATGTTTAATGCTCAGAGAATCCGGTCCAAATTTGATGAGTTCAAGTGTTATGTTGCTGAGGAGGAACCATATTTTGTTTGCATTACGGAGGAATGGGTCAGTGAAGGGTATTTTGGAGATAACTTACAGGACTATGAGATCCAGGGATACAATATGTTTTCGTGCAATAGGGGTCCAGCAATAAAAGGGGGTGCTGTAATGCTCTATATGAATAGCTTTTTCAGTTCTCAAAAAGTAGCAGGTGGGGATAAAAATGTGTCTGTGGAGTCCATTTTGCTTCATGTCACTGTGGGAAAAGGCAACAGCAATACTCTGAGGATAGGAGCTTTCTACCGATCAGGAACCCTGCCACATTCTCAGCAACTGGAGCTTGACAAGGTGATTTGTGAGGAAATCAGTAGAAACTTTAAGAGGAAGGGCCTTATTCTTGGTGACTTTAATCTAAAAGGATATGAAAATGCTGGTGTTGGCTCCCCATCATGCAAAATGTTTAGGAAATGCCTTGAAAAGGACCTGTTCTTATACCAGTTTGTATCGGAACCTACCAGGCATGGCTCATTCTTGGACCTTGTATTCTCGGATTTAAGTGACTTGGTTCAAGACCTGACTGTAAGAGAAACTCTGGGAGGAAGTGACCACAACGTAGTTAGATTCAAGGCACATGTAGCGGAAATCATTAAGGATAAGTTGATAAAAGTTCCAAATTTCAACAGAGCAGACTTTGACTGCATGAGAGCGGCTTTAAGTGCCATCAGATGGGAAGAATAATTCTCCAATTTAAATGCCTGTGAAATGTGGGAATAGTTCAAATCTTACTTGAAGGAAATTCAGATTAGACATGTCCCCCAAAAGCAAAGACGCAAAAGAAGGATAGGAAAGCCAGCATGGCTTACACCAGACTTGATAAAAACAATTAAGGCTAAGAAAACTGCATTTAGAGTCTTTAAAGAAGCCTCAAATGTCGTTAATCTAAAGGCGTATCGAAAAGCTAGACACTGTGAAGCAAAAAAAAAACCAGAACAGCAAAGCGAGCAAAAGAACTGGATTTAGCTAGAAACTGTAATGGGGACAGTAAAAAGTTTTTTAGTTTCTACAAGCTGAGTAAAGTTTCTAGCACAATTGGTCCACTGGAA
The DNA here is from genome assembly GCA_034440575.1 of Imbricaverruca yamaguchii. Lineage (NCBI taxonomy): Eukaryota > Metazoa > Arthropoda > Thecostraca > Neoverrucidae > Imbricaverruca > Imbricaverruca yamaguchii. Next base: position 49,445 of record JAOTOL010000763.1, on the reverse strand, counting down.
GTAAACGGGACTACATCGAGTGAGGATAGTGAGATGGTTGAGGAGCTGAGCAAGCAGTTTAAATCAGTGTTTACATTGGAAGATATGACCAATCTGCCGACCGTAAACCATAGTTCAGTGACATGGGATCTGACAAATGATGTTGATTTCATTGATAGTGAAATGAGGTTGAGGGCATATCTTGACTTTAGTAAGGCCTTTGACAATGTACCCTATAAACGGTTAATTATACAGCTTCAGGTCCACGGTATTGCAGGTAGCATCTTAAAATGGATAGAGTTGTGGCTTTCAGATAGACAGCAAAGAGTGATACTAAATGGTACAAAGTCATCATGGCAAAATGTTTTTAGTGGAGTCCCCCAGGGGTCAGTACTGGGGCCACTACTGTTCATTATATTTGTAAATAACATTGAAAGTACCCTAAGCAGTAAAGTTGTTTGTACAAAATTTATTTACAAAATTTACACAAAATTTAAGCACAAGCACAGCGATCCAAAACAATGACAAGCCAAGCCACGCAAAACCAGACAATTTCGACATTTTTAACCTCATTTGGCCTTGAAGGTGTTGACCTAAGATCACAAAATTTGCACACAATAGAGTTCTCTTCCGTACACACCTACCCTGCAAATTTCGTTGCTCCAGCTCTAATAGGATCTGAGATCTTGGATGGGGCGGAATCCGCCCCTTCCAGTGCGAGCAATTTTCAGAGGCCCTCCAGGGCGCGTGTCAATATGTGGCCTCTCAAGGTCACAATGTGGGAAGAACTAGTTCAGCATGCATTAAACAAAATGTTTAGCTTCCCCGCAAAAAGTTGAATTTCAATCAATCAGCGTATTCAATCGAATACGATTTTAGTCGCAAGTCAACTAAGATCTTGTCAGGCCACGGAATCTTCGGAATTGTATTCGTGAATGGTGTGTACGTGACCGAACACTGTTTCACTTTTGGCCGGAAGATGACAAGGTTATCGTTCGAATTTAAACTTTTGCCGAAGCAATCCAACTTGATGTAAAGAAAGAATCCCAAAGTCACAAGGGCCTCATGTGCTTAGTTCATGAGAGGCTTCTGAACATTTTATTATATGTGCTGGATCAGCCCACTTTCCTCCAGTGCTGATGGGGTTAAATCGATAGATCAAACGATAGAGCAGACGACAAGCAATGATGACGGCAATCTGGCACATCTGGCACATTGGTTTGCCATTGACCCGGAAGTACGAAGTGTTGTGATCGCGTCGTTTTCCGCTTGTAATTGAGCTAGGGTGTAAAAAGGAAAATTGAAACAATTTTAATAAAATTTTCAAATGAAAGGCCTAGCTGAGCCCAATCCATTTTAAGGGCATTTAAATATGCTTTAGCAAAACGAAGGCCCTGTTGAACCTAAAAGACTTGCAATTTCGTTATTTAAGATAATTGTTGAATTCTTCGAATTTATTTTTCCAGTGATGTGTTCATTATGATAGTTGAGATGCTGCAACCACTGATTTCGTCTTAAAATGCTTAATTTTCAGTTTGAGGTGAATTAACACCAAAAATGACTTCGAGTTGGATAACATAGCAAGCGAAATAGCATTAAAAAAGAAACATAACCTGTCTTTACATTGCCCAACCTGTGTTTGAAGGAAGAAATTATTATTTTGTCTGAAAAAAAATTTATGAGCTAAATAACACACACAACCAGGGGAAATCTAACCCCTCTGCTTGCTTCATGAATGTGAAACGTGTAAAATTTGTACCATGGATACCTTAAAGCACAATTATACCTAAATACCAACAAAATACACCTGTGCTGAATGCACCAAATTAGTTAAATCAGTTTTAGAAGGCATCAAATAGCAAATGTGCAAAGCAAATTCTTAAAGCAAGCAAAGCAAATTCTTAAATGTGTTAAGTTTAAGAAATGTGCCTAATGTTTCCATGTCTCAGGGATAACATATAAGAGTTTGTGTAAATTGCGTCATAAGGTGTTTCATGAATTTTTGGAATATTGTTTTTGAATATTTGGAATATTGTTTATGAACATTTGGAGTATTGTTTTTGAATAATTGGAATATTGCTGTTGAATATTCGGAATATTGCTTTTTAATATTTGGAACATTGTTTATGACCATGATTCAGATGACGTGGCCTCTCAATTCCTCTGCTTCTCGATTGGTAATACAATTTTGCATCATTAATCATATCACGGTTGTTATCTCTGCCATAGCTTTTCCATATTCATACCTGGTGTATTTTTTAGGTGTGATCAGAAATTCGATACACCTTCACATCGAAAATGCTTAGTTTCTAGCCTCCTTCGACATTTTCTTTCTGCACATGGAATACCTTGGCATGGCATAATGATTGAGACAGATAATGGAACTTTCAGCCTGTAGCATAATAGGTAACACCGATAGGAATTTCAGGATGATTTGAAAACATAGCTGAGACACGGTTCGTGATTCTTGATTCTACTTTAGCATATTCTCTTGATTCTCTTGATTCTACTTTAACATAGCTAAAACATAGCAGTTGGCCACGTTGTACCTCGCACCACCACTCGACCGTATGGCGAATGGCGATCGGCAATCCATTCGAGCGCGCGTGTTGGCGCCTATGGAAGTACTTCCAATAGTTTTTTCACAGTGATGTTAACAAGGAGGGTGGCTAGCGCGCACATACCCTCACGGAGCGTGATGATGTGGTAGGAGGGCAGCCCGGGCTGGGAGGCGCCGATCCCATTGACAGCCGTCACCCGGAAGCTGTAGGCGGTGAATGGCTGCAGGTGGCGCACCACCAAGGTTGTCCGGTTGTCCGCCGTCAAGATGGGCCGCTTGCTCCACGTGCCGCCCTCACCGGTACTGGCGACGGACAACGGCTCCGATCAGTGGTATCAGAGCACGACTCACAGTAGACATGTGGTCGCCGTCCGTCGGGTGACGTGTACACCGCCTGCAGGTGAGCAAAAAAAATCAGGAGAATGCCAACATATCACCGGTGTGGAAACGGTCAGCAATTGTGAAATAACTTAATTTCATGAAACACCATAGGGACAGTAAAATCAAAACCACTGAAGGTTATGTTATGGCAGAAGATAAGCTGGAAGATCTTACAATAACTACAGAAGCTGCAGAAGACCAGTTGTAGACAATGAAACCTAATGTTGCTGCAAGACTTGATGCATATGCAAGAAGCTTGGACATGATAATATACAAGGAGAAAAATGCAATTAATACACTTGTATATTAACATAATAATATATTCCTTTGATGTAATTAAACAAAGTTCACTTTTCTGTTTTATTACATTTTTTTATCGGCCCATCTTCAGAAAAATCTGGCTGCGCCACTGAAATGATTTTTCTTTCGGAACTTATCTGGCGACATTGTCACAATCCTATCTGGCTATAATTACACAAAGAAGTAGTCTGGTGGTCAAGGTACTTTGCAAGGCTTTCACCCACACTTTTAGACTAATAAAATAATGAAATCTGGAAATTATAATAGGTTACTACATCAATAAAAAGTCGCAAGGTTATGAGGTAGGAAACTGTCGTCAGGTCAAAGGTGTGGCCAATGAGCCGCACAATTCTTCGTCTTCAAAATGATTTACACGTTTACTATGACTAGAACCGGCACTTAAATTCTTCTTTTTAAAGCGTATTTCATGTTCGTACTCTCATCATCACCTCACATTTGTTGGTGACCCGTATCTTGTGACTCTCTGGATGTATGGATTTAAAACAATCGGAATTGTAGTAGCGCCATAAGTAATTATACAGGCCAAAGTTGTGAAAATCAGAGAGGATGTCGTGATCGACTTGGATCTACGTCGGTGAATCGTCCTGGAAATGCTCTATCATTAACCCGTGCACGTCCGGGGGGGAAGATATCTGCCCCCTGCGGTTTTTCCTAATTTGCAGCCATCCTAATCGAGTTGGCAAGGCCAAACCTTGCATGGTTCCTCATTAGTCTTTTCTGCATGTCCTCATTAATTTTCAATTCTGGGTCATCTTAGGTCAGGTCACCAGGTCAGGCGAAGTGACTCAACTACACTCGGAGTTCTAGGTGACATAACTTCCACAATAATTAGGCGATTGATTTCAAACTTATAACACATCATGATCTCACCAGGGACCATGATATATATCGGTCTTTTTCGCAGCATTGACCTTAGGTCAGGTCGCGACCATGGCTTCCCCATTATAGGACTATGGTAAATATACAAATGTTTCCTGGTTACATGTTTGCGCTCGGAATGATCTCACAACGGTTGTGGCATGTAGTTGCAAGCTATGCTCAATGCTACCGCTGACATTGTTGCTCAGTGACCTCACCAAGGTCATCTGAGGTCACCTGAGATCACTAGCACATCTATGCGCATTATATCGCACTGCATTGAGCTAGAAGGCTGAAATTACCGCCATTATGCTTGTATCGCCAAGACGTGTCCATTGATACATTACATGCCTAATCTAGGCTACTTCATGACCTTGACCTGAGGTCATAGTTTCGGTTGACCTGACCTTAAACCACACCGCCTATTGCCGATAGCACATTTCAAGGACTGCCGAATAGCGTTCGCCGTTTGTTTCTATATGTTACAGGTCCTGATATATGTGTCCTTATCTAAGAGTGCCACCCGATCTGGTCGAATTTGACCTATCATGACCCAGCTATCTCAATATTGACCTGAGCGAAGAAATGGCCGAAACACTTTCGATAGAGCCTGTCACCAGCTATCCAACGCCGTTTTCCGTTTGTCGCTAGCTAGCAAAGCTAGCTTTCATTCCGGACATGCGAAGTTGGCGCGGACCGCCGGACGTGCGAGTACTAAGATCATTACAATATTTAGAACAGCCATGTAGCATAGCAGAGCATGAACCATGGCTAGAAGCCACATTAACCCGCGCCGTCTTTCCGGTCAAATCCTCACACCCCGTCTCGGGGGAGGGGGCGGTTGAAGATCACCCTCTAAAATCCAAACTAAGCATCGTACAAAAACGAAAGAGGTGTCATCGGAAAGCGCTCGACGAGTAGGGTCCCAGTCCACCATCCAAAACAACTTCCCCCCAAAAGTGACGTCACGAGGGGGGCTAGATTTGCACGGCTTTTCACGACCTACCTTATATTTTTTACTTTGGGGAGTTCATTTTGGAGATATATGAAATAATTTTTTTTTTGGAATGAGAAAAGAACAGCGAAATCGACCAGGGCTATAATTTTTTTGGCCCCCCAAAATTAAAACAATTTTTTTTCTCTCAAAATTTCAAAATTTTTAGTTTTCAAGTTTTCTTTAATTTTCCTTTTCCAACGGGTAGAGCACACCGAGAAACGTTGTTGGAAACCAACTTGTCCTAGTAAAAATGCTTACTTTGGTCAGAATCCTGTATTTGAACTGCAATTTGGTAAATACGAAAAAAATTATATGTAGTCAAAAACGAAAAAAAACGAAAATTTCACTCATGCATTTTGTTGCATCCGTAAAGATAGGCAAACGCTGAAAGTTTCCTGAAAATATCTGTATCCGTTAAAGCGTGACGACTGGTTGATCTTTTTTGGAGGTGACCTCACTTGATCTGGAGTAACTCGTTCACCCTAGATGACCTGACCTAAAATTTTTGAATCTGCATGTCAAATTGATGCGGGAAAAGGTATGTCAAATGTGGGCGCGCTGCGGTGCGCCGTTCGTCCGCTATCCGCGAAAAACCTGAGGGAGGCCGTTGAAGACCCCCCGGAAACGGGTTAAAGAAACCCTGGCGGACATGTTGCTGTGCATTATGTAGGGTCTGGAAAACATGGAGACTTACCAAAGAAAAAATGCATGCGATACCTCAACATTATGTGCCAATAGCGGATAAATTCCTTGAACCAGGAAAACGGGTGTCAAAAGCGTCAAAAGCGATCTTGCGCTCTCAGTTTTCAAGAATAGCTGGGAAATGACAGAACGTGGCGGGATGCATCTTAGCATACCTTTTTGTTCATAAATTTGACACCTGGAAAGAAATTTGAATTGAAAATCATGTTACGTCATGTATAGCATGCTTGACCAACCGAAATATTTCTGGAGTACGGTGAGTCTTTCCACAGCTTGCAGAAAAAACTGCATTTGTATTTGCAGTAATATATTTCATATTAAGATTCCCATTAACAGACGAAACAATGAATAGATGTCATGATGAGTGCTGATGTGAAGCGCATTAAAGTCACACTACAAAATACTCCATGTGTCTCGATGACTCCATATATTTCAGTACTAAGCCTTACTCAACAGTAGTACAAATACTGCACAGTTGCATAGCACACAACACATAACACGGCAACAATGATCGCAATATACCGTTCTGAATATTAGTCTTCCGCTAGGTAAGAACTAGATCACATCAAAACACAGCCGATAAGTTTCACGGCAAAGAGGTCAATCAGTGGTAGCATGGCGGAAAATCGTATTTATATTCATGCACTCAGTTGAATCTGACGTTTTTAACACCACGGGTCTGCAAGCTGCAAAATACTTCAAGTATATTGGTGATATTTTGTACATATCTGCGCATGGTGCGCAGACTCTAGAACACCTTTGCCCAAAGACTGAACAACTATCACCCTTGTCTAAGGTTCACCTATGAGAGAAGTAATGAGGTACTTTCAGGTCAAATCACCTTCCAAGACACATAGTTAACAATTCATAGCATGAGCCATGGGTATAGCCATGGTTTTTAAATCGGGTGGGGGGACAAACCAGGGACGCGGTATGTTTCGGCAAGATGGAGAGTTAATTACATCCCCCCCCCAAAAAAAGAAGAAGAAGAGAGAAATCCTGGGGTTTCAGCCATTTCCTTTTCAAGGGTAACCGGGCAAATGTACGTAAAGCAAATGTACGTATGGCAGATGTACATACGCAAATATACGTAAGCAAATGTACGTAAGCGCAGATGTACGTATGGCAACTGTACTTAAGTGCAGATGTACATATGGCTAATGTAAGTAAGCGCAAAAATACGTATGGTAAATGTACGCATGCGCAAAACTAAGTATGCGCAAATGTACGTAAGTGCAAATATACGTATGGCAATTGTACGTAAGTGCAGATGTACGTATGCCAAATTCACTTCAGCGCAAATTTACATATGGCAAATGTGCGTAAGAGCAAATGTGCGCATGGCATATGCTCCTACCCAAATGTGCTTAAACGCAAAGGCACGTAAGCTTCAGTGTACGTGCATTGGCTCATGCGTACATTTGCTCTTGCATTCTTTTACATTTACATACTGTTGCGCTGAGGTATATTTGCGCTTACGTACATTTGCGCTTTCATTCACTTGCGTATACCTACATTTACACTTACGTACATTTGCGCTTACGTACATTTCTTCTTACGTACATTTGCGCTTGCGTACTTTCGCGCGTACGCACATTTGCGCTTACGTACATTTGCGTATACGTACTTTTGCGCATACGTACATTTGCGCGTACGTACTTTTGCGCATATGCACATTTGCACATATGTGCATTTGCCACACGTACATTTACGCTTACGCACGTTGTCTATACGTACATCTGCGTTTGCGTACATTTGCTTACGTACATCTGCCATACGTACATTTGTCCTTACGTATATTTGCACAATAATCTTTTCAAGGTCTAGTATTAAAATTTTCCATTGTTCAAAATGATATTTTTTGGTGGGGGGGGGGGGCGTCCTTCAAAATGAGAAAAGTTCACTCCCTATCACTGCCTATGAACACAAAGCTATATGTCGTATGTACTGTGCCGCATTCCACAATCCTCATAGGGCAATGCTGTAATTACGTTAAACATTGCCTTCTTGTAGCAGGAGAAGATAATGTATTGGACGATGGTTTTGTTGCAGTAACTATTGACATACATCAGTGGCGTACCGAAGGTGAGGGAATTAGGGACAGATGCTCCCTTTGAGAGGTTGTGGGCCGCAAGAATCGCGCTGGGGTTCAGAAAAATTGCGTCATGTTCCATAAAATCCCGCTGCGCCACCCCCCCCCCCCCCAAAAAAAAAATCGCCCGGGGCCCCTAAAACATCACATTGGGTACAAAAAGTCGCACAGGGCCTATACAATGAAACTGAGGGCCTAAAAATCGCACCGGGCCCATAAAATCACATTAGAGGCCCCCAAAAGTCTCGCAGGGGCCTCTGAAAATGACGTTCAGAACCCAAAAATCGCACCCAGGCCACTAAAATCACATTGGGGCCACAAAACTGGGACCAGGTCCACGAAAATACCGCTGAGGCACCAACAAAATTCGCGCCGGGCCTCAGAAAAGTCGCGCCGTCCCTCCCCACAAAAGTTACGCTGGAGCTTCAAACGGTCGGGCCAGGTCCATAAAAGTCTCGCTGGGGCCCCGAAAAGTCGAACCGGCCCCCTTGAAAATCAAGCAGGAGGCCTTAAAGGTTCGCAACTGGGCACCTAAAACACATATTGGTGACCCTCAAACAAATTGTACAGTGTCCTTGAAAACCACGATGGCCCCAAATAGACGGACTGGACCACTGCAAATCACACTGGGGGACAAAATATCACGCCGGGCCCCTGGAAATCGCGCTGTGGCTCCAAAAACGTCGTCAGGGGTGCTAAAATCACGTTCGCGCCGAGGAATCGACACTAAAAAGTCACAAAGGGACTTTATCGAATCGACCCGAGGGCCAGAATATTCAGAACAGGTTCTGAAAGAAAGTTCGCCAAATGGCCTGAAGGGTGCCATCAGGAAAATTATACTCTGAACGGTACCATCAGCTGGGAAAAAGTGAAATCGTTGAACAACTGCAGTGGCTTACTGAAGAGGAAAGTGCCCCCCTCCCGCCCTCCTGAATGGATGGGCTCCCAGAAACCGCGCCAGCGTCCCCGAAAATCTCCCTGGAGCCTCATAAATTCGCATGGGGAGCTCCAAACAAATGCAACGAACACAAAAGAAACTTGCGCCGGGCTTGAAAATTTGCGCCCAGGCCAGCGAATAAATCTGGCACCAGGCAATAGCCGGTGGTGAACCTTGAACAACATCTAAAACCGGGACATATCAATGTTAAACCACCGGATCAAAGGTTGGCTAAATTGTCAACTTAATTGTCAAACTTAAGGCCACTAATCATGTTGTAAAAAAGAGCCCTTTGAAAGATAGTGGTAGAAATCCGAGGACTTTTTACACAACGGGCATAGGTGATCCCACTCCAAATCCGTTTGCCCCCTCCCTCCTAGTGCCAACCCAAGGTAAGCCACTGACTTGCACTAACCTTTATCGCGCTTTTTTAAGGGGGCACATTTCGATGTAATGACAAGCAGGGGCTGCTTGTCATTACATCGAATACATACCTGGCCCGGCTAAAGTATGTGGAACTAGAGGCATGTGCCCCTATGGAAGGTGGTATCCTTCTTGGCGGGAAAAGACGACCCTCTGAGGAGGATCAAGTATATCCGCTCGATTTTTTTCAGCCAGAGGCGCCCCTCTGAGAGAAAAAGGCACCCCTTGGAAGAAAAGGCGCCCCTCCGGGAAGCTCGGATGCACCCCCGTCTATAATTTTTCAGCCAGAGGTGCCACTCTGGGAAAAAAAACTCCAGGTACTTCCGCAGTGGCGCCTCTCAGTAAAGGAATGGCGTCTCTCCAAACAAGTTCCTCCGTGACAATTGCTGGATCCACCACTGATTACAGCCATGCTTTCTCCCGGTTCTTAACTTCGGCTGGTTATCCAATTGTGCGCCTTCACGTCTTGCTTCTGTTGCAAATTTGACAACTTTGACAACTTTGAGGCATGACCTGACATGCCTTGTTTCGAAATGTTACTCTAGGGTTGCCCACGGGCTATCTCTTGATGCGAAATATGGGTAGGTTTAGGAAAAACGAAGAAACGCGAGACGCCCGAAGAAATAACTTCGACTTTTAACCTTGAAAATTAATTTGATTCCTGGACAGCTTACTAGAGTGCACATCGAATAACACCTGATTTATGAAAATTGAAGGCATAGCGACGAGAGGCGAGTACTTCAAACAATTAAGTCGACATTTGATTTTGTGGTTTGTCATTGACATGTTCCGAATTGAAATGTTACTCGAGGTTCACTATGGGCTATTGCCTGGTGCCAGATGTGGGTAGGTTAGGGCGACGAAAAAATACGAAGTGACCGAAAACGTCGGATTGACTTTCGACGTTTGAAATTAGTTTGATTTCTTGCCTATATATTACGACACAACAGGCCATGTCGAATGGCACACACTTGATGCAAATCGAACCCGTGGAGAGGAATCGCGAGGACTTGGACAAAAAATTAAAACTAGCCTTTGACTTTGAAGTCAGAATTTGACATATCCAGGTTTCAAAATGTGACTAGAGGGTTCAACATGGGCTTTATAGTGGATCTAGGTAGACTTGGGCGAAAACGAGAAAAAACGCATCATCATGCAATCAGCGTCATCATGGGCTTTCGCTTGATAGTGGATCTGGGTGAAGTCGATTTCTTCGGTCTCATGGCATTAGGGATAATAATGCTACGAGATCGAAGAAATCGCTCTTGAACTTTGACCGTCAACATCATTTCGAATTGTCAACTTCCTGATACCGCACAAGAAGCGACGGCGAGTAACATTCATTTTCTGCAAATTGAAGCCATAGCGACGAAACGTGAGGTCATCGAAGAACCCCATGCAAATCTTGACCTTGACATGTTCCGATTTGAAATGTTACTCGATTGTTCACCACGGCTATCGCTTGGTATCAGATTTGGTTAGGTTTGAGCGAACACGAAAAATTCGAGGCGACTGAAAGATCAACATGGCCTTATATCTTTGAATATAATTCAATTACTCAACTTTCAGATGCCATATAGATTGCAAGTTGAAATTGAATCATGATGAATGACGAAAAATGGAATTGAATTTGAATGATGAAAATTGAAGCGTTGGCAACCGCACTTTGCGTTCGGTAGCTATGGCTTCAATATTGCAATATAATAAATAAAGCTCATTTATGACCTTGAAGTTTGACCTTGATATGTTTTCGCTTGAAATGTTACACGAGGGATCACCACAGATTTGGGACACGTCGCGTGACACCAGATTTGGGCAGGTATTTGTGAAAACCAAAAATCATGCCAGGAGACCGAAGAAACCGGTTTGCGTTGGACCTTGGCCGTTAAAGTGGTAATGTGCGAATTATGTGGTTGCTTCTAGCGTGTTCAATACAGGAATAAGCATTGGCAATAATTGATTCCAACAATCAAAAACCCGTCGCTGAATGCCAATACCAAAGCGAATACGTCTCTGGCAAACTCGTCGCTGAATACGAATATGACGTTGATTTGACATGCGTGCCTTAGGCTCACACAGACAACCAATGATACCCGAAGTCACATTTGTTTAAGACATATTGATATATGCCCAGGGGAAGGCAACCCAAGCCGTATAAACCCTTGCGATAATGCAAATTTGGTGCTTCGTAAAGCACAATACTCTAACTAAAATGAAAACAGAAGATGAGCAAGGTTTTTGCTATTCAAGAATGGTCTGGAAGCAAAAAATTATAACGCTTTCTGGTTTACCACTCTGAGATTTTTTGTGACGACAAGTAGCCTGTGATGCTCGTTGATTGGCTAGATCTGTTTCTGGCATTTTGGTGATTCTCTTGCGTAACTATTTTCACTTAATGACTAAGTTCAATTCTGCGGCGATCATACAGAGGCATTTTAGAAGCTGAGGCTTAGGGCCCCCCCCCCCCCCCCCCCCCACCTCTTTAAAAATCCCTCCCTACCCAAACAAACCCCCCCCCCCCCACAAAAACTTTTTCAAAGTTACTTAGGGTCACCATGCCGTGTGTAAAGAGGTTTTGCTCCCCCAGAGCTTTATCAGATATTTTTCAACATTGTCTGATACAAACTTCCATTAGGCACGTGAATAGCAGGACCTTGACGTTTGTGTTTTTTAGAACCCCGGGGTATAACTTCAATAATTATGAGTCTCCATCTCAGAGCTCTGGTTAAAACATATATGAATCCAAATCTTCATACAAACTCAGCCTGGCACCATCTCAATCTCTTGATAGCAACGTTCACATACAATCTCCAACTTGCACACAGGCCGGTCTTCAAACATACTAACTCCCATCTCACAAGATTACAACTCAAGTCATACAGCGGTTTCAGACAGTCAGTCTCAGACATACCTCCAATGGTGAGCCCTGCGGCGTTCAGTCAGTAAGAAAGTGAGCAAGAGAGAGAGTGAGCGAGAGAGAGCGATCCATCTCGCTCGGCGCCTATATCACCTCAGGGCCACCGCCCTTGGCCCCACGCCAGAGCCACATCATCGACACGCGGCTCTAAACTATCGAGAACAATGTCCGGTGCACTGAACTGCACCTCGGGTCGCATTGTCTATCTCAGATACATTCCGCCAGTTCAAACATCTCTGAGCCTCGGCCGCCCCGCGAGAATCAAGCTGACTCCGCATGCGCCACGTCCGGTGTCACAGAGCCGGCCGTTCCACTTCCGTCAGACATTCCGCATCGCGCTGCACACAGGCAGCCGACAGTTCGTGGCGCTACGGCCCAACTGACATCTTACATGTCATATGAACATTCATCTAGCATTAATCCAACATTCCACTTCCTAATTCCACTCATAAACCATTTACATACATTCAAGGCATACCTGCAAGCATGCATATAGAATAGACATTGGCCACGTGGTATGACGTCTGTCATTCCTATGTCATTCCACATACACTCATACTGCACTCGGGACACACCTGCTATTACAGGTTCACACTTCACGCTATAGTTCACCTTCACTTCTGACATTACTTGGTCACATACCGTCACATACTGTCACATACACGTATACACACACATTTTCCCAGAGGGTTCCCAGAATAAGCTGTCATATCACTATACACCCATGACGGTCACATCAAACGTCAGACACTGATATTTCAACATCCGTCAGACAGCGACGGCCGACGACGTCGGGGTTAGCTATGCAACTTGATCGGAGGGGAGGCGTCACAATAGCCACTGGCCTCGACAGCCCGGCTGGCGGCGACTGCCGAGTAAGCAGCAACAGGTCGGCGTCGGGACCGATGATTTCCATCGCGGTACCTGCCGTTCCATGAACGGGGGGGGGGGAAATTTACGTGTTCCAAGTGCCCACACAGGAAGCTTTGCTACGCCTGTGGGACAACATCGATTCAATACCTGAAAGTCAGGCTTGAAAGGCAAATGTCACATTCATAACACCTCATACATCATCACATGCAACATGTACGTACAAACCAACAGCATCCAGGCCTGCATAGGAAAATCCAAGCGTGGCATGAGAGAACGGCTTAATGAACACATCAGAGACGCAAAAAATAGTACTCGAAGTTAACGTACTAAGATTAAAACAATGCAGCAAACTTGCACACGTGGGAAGCAGCCTGTGAAGGGTGTGTGCGCTAAGCCACATGACGAATTTGTGTTGTACTCTCCCAACTCGATACATCTAGACATTGGCTTCCTGTGTCCAGACAATACTACAGTACGCGACCACTGGCCGCACGTGAGCGGAATACGACGCCTGTGCAGACGACGCTGGGAAATATCCTCTAGGTACAACGTTTTGAAAGCAACGAATTAAAAGGACGAGTGCCATGTTGGCTGTTCATCGTGCTGTCAATGTGAGGGTTGAAAGTTCTCTTTGATTTAGGATGATATACAAGTTCCGAATGGTGTTTTCATGCTCGAGGGCAGGGTTTTCAACGACATAGGCAGTTTGAATGGGAAATGTCTTCACGTATATCTGAAGACATTTTGGCTTATCATGGTTAAAATTTAGCTTCCAATTTCGGACTTATCTGCACCTCCTTTGCGAAATCTACAAGAGGACCGCATCGGCTGCACAAGGGATTTTGCGGCATATGTTGACATCACTGGTGAACATCCGGCAGGACGAACCGATCTAGTCGTGAAGATCTTTTGTAAACATTGCGAAAAGTAGAGGAGATAACAACCCACCTTCCAGGATACAAGAGGAACTTGCTGTCAAGTTTAAACAATTCGGTTCACAATGGCGAACTGCTGTCTGTCATGTATATATTTCGAGGGCCATTTCAGTGTTTTGAGTCGGCAATGCGAACTTAATCTACCTTAGCTGACCTGGCAATGTGAAGCTAATTCGTGAAGCTTGTGGAACACGAGAGTGATTTGCGCTCCGAAGTGCCCCAATATACCCCGTGTGGATGCAATCTGTTGTGCCTGCAGAATATAGTTCTATGCTGTGACAAGTGTCGCCAGATTGGTCGTACAGGATCGCTGCGAGATGAAATAACGCTGTGTACCTGGCATAACGGGGCCCGCCTGACCCAACAAGCACGTGCACATTACCATTTCAAGGACTTTCCCGAATAAAGGAATCAGAGATGCTTAATGCAGCTTTTTGCACCTTATGGCGTTCGCCCATTTCCACCTTTCGAGGAAGGTAGATACCTTGGTTCAATGCAATGCTACATAATAAAGTGAATTGGACATCGAACTTATCACAGCAGGCATAATAATACGTGCACTAATGCCATCGGGCCCACATGCCTCACTTACAGTATGTCAGATCTCTAATGTTTTATGTATCTGCACATTTTGGGGGGAAAATCGCTATTCTAAAAATAGTTGATGTGAAGTAAAGTAAACATTTGGTTACTTTCAAAATATCTTTGCATTTTGGCAAGTCCAATGCAAACAGTGTGCAATTTAAGCACATGAGCCTATCGGCACAGGCAATAGCATGGTAAAGTGGTTCGACTTAATAAGTGCCACAGGGGCCCATACTTGTTAGCCCTGTAAAGGGACAACAGTATACTCAATATCCCAACCAGTACTATATCCTAATTTCCAAACAACCTGTCTGCAAACATCCTACCCACCCGCCCACCCACCTACTATAATAAATATCACCCTTTCCACGTCTAATTATAACCAAAAACAAAATTATTCAATCAACTTCCATATGCATTCAGGAAGGGACTCCCCACAACATTAGCAGGCAACTTCCTATTCCATTGATGAACCAACCTTTGGCTGAAAACTTGCTTTCACTTGACTATCCTACATTTGGACTTGTCCAACCTGAATTCGCTTGATCCCTATGCGATTCCCTAAATAGAACAGTAGCATTCATATTGGTATTATCTAACCCTCTGACGATTTGATGCCTTCCAATCATATGACCCCTTAATCTACTATAATTGAGTGAGTACATATCTAATGCCGTAAGACGTTCTCCATATTCTAAGTAACGTAGTCAACTGAGGAGTCTGGTGTCTTTGCGCTGCACTCTTTCTTGCATACACATCTTTCTAAATAAGGGCCCCATGCCTGTACACTGTATTCCAAGTGGAATTGCACATAGGCTAAGTACATTTTTTCCGTGATTCCTGCACTTCACATTCCTATTAATGATCCCCAGCATTCTGATTGCCTTCTTCCTAGCTGAGGCACATTGTTTTTCTCCTTGATGGTCATTTGAAACTAGCGCATCGAGTCTCTTTCCTTATCAATAACATCCAGTTCACTACCTCCCACTGCATACACGAACATCTAGGCTCCAGACCCCAGATGCACAACCTGTATTTCATAGCTGAAAGACATCTCCCATTGATGAGCCCACTTTTTTAGGTCCTCCAAGTCTGGCTCATTATTACTAGATTGAGCATTACTGCCGGGCACTCCTACCAGCTTAATGCCATCAGCAAATTTAAACACCGAATCCCTCATTCCCACCTCAATGTTATGCACAAGGATGATTAAGAGTAGTAGCGTCCCACCTCCCTTGCTAACAATGGAACAAGGGATCCCAGCCTTCCTACTCAAATTCCCGATAAAACCCCTACACTCACACTTTCTACAATCACCTTTTTAAGATTATTTGTATATTCCCATTTCGTTTCATTTTGTTAAATTAGCCGCTTCGGCCTCCTAAGACCATTTCGCGCCGTTCATAAATGGTCACAAGGTATTAATTCGTTAAAGTCACGTTAAAACTCCTGAACAAGTTGGTTTGTCGCAGAACAATGGAAAGTAGTTTGATAAGAAACGGGTGATTATCCCCCGACAGCGAGGGCAAAGATAAAGGGATGTGATGTGCGTGACAATAACCGGTGAGTGGTTTTCTATTGTCACGGTATTGCGGGCAGTGTAATAATATATGTGGGACTGTAAGATGAGTGTTACATGATGGGCATGAAGGCCGAGATGAAGCAGAATATATAAATCGACGTGTGAGGGAAGTGTGTCCGTCCTATGCGGATGCGCGATAGGACTTTTCCTCGTCATGCACCTGATGTAGAATCTACGAGAACCAGATAAAAAAACATATTAAATACTGTATTAAGTGTCCTTTTTTCCCGAGTTGCTCAATTTTGAAGAGGAGTGCGGGTTTGAAAACCATGTTGTAAGCCTTGCTTATGTCTAAAAATACTGCGACAGTGTTGATGTTTTTGTGTAGCCTACGCGGATGTCTGTCTAACCGAATAAAATGATCTACTTCGCTACGCCCTTGTCGAAAATCACATTGAAAGGGGGATAGAAGTGAATTTGTCTCCAAGTTCCAGGTCAGTCTTCCTAGGTGAGTGCTATGGGTCGGAAATTATTGGGGTACTGTGGTCTTTACCGTCTTTTAGAATAGGGATAATGGTAGCTTTTTTTCCATGCTTCAGGAAAGACATGATTTCACCATAATTAATTAAATGTGTATAAAATGCATTCTTTGGTGTGGCAAAATCAATGTCTAAAGAAGGAATGATGCAATTTGTCAGAACTTACTGATGTGTTACCGGCGGAGAAAGTGGAATTTTCAAATTCAGAATGTTGAAAATAAGCATTGTAGTTATCGGTATTGTCGGAATTAAAGTGGTCGGGAATGGTGTGAAAAGTGTGTTGTGCATTTTGTAGGAAATTAGATAGATAGTTATCATTGGATTTATTATGGGCTATGGTATCAGCTATGGTATTTACTATGGTTTGTGAGTCTGTAATGACAAGATTGTGGATTTTGAGGGCCGGAAGAGATTTAAGAGGGGAACGCCCGGATAAACGTCGGATTAATTGCCATCTTTTGCTTAAAAGTGTTTGTGAAGTGAGATGCTGTAAATATGATGACCACCTATGACTGCTGTAATGACTGCTCACTGCTGTAAATATAAATATGGCGGCGCCTAGCTTCTCGAATGATGCGGCGGGTACTTCCACGTTCACGGTTACGGTTGGTTAAATTCTATCGATCGGGATGTCGTAAATACTTCCTAAATGCTCGTTTTCTAGCCACAATTGCCTATGAAATTTCCAGCCACCACCAAAGTACTGGTTTTCGTTTTGCGAAAGGTTTTCTGAGTGGAATTGTAGTAGATGCTGCTTCGAAAAGAGTGTCTAATTAAGTTGATGTTTTCAACGGAAGAAATGGTGGGGCTGTATTGAATATAAGAAGGTTCCCGAAATGTTGTTCAATCTGCTTTTAAAATTTTCCAGCGTTGAATAAAATTGGGTGTGCTATCAGTCGTAGTTGAAAAGGTGGGTATTAATTTGATGGGGTAGCGATCGCTGTCATGAATGTCTGTGTCTATGGTCGAATCGAAATCGTTGGCCAGAGTTGGAGAGTAAATATTCAAATTTATTGCAGTTTCTGTGTTGTGTCCGAGGTGAACACAAATGTTGGCTCTCCAATGTTAAGTATTACGGAATTGTGTCCGTCTAAAATGTGTTGAATAATGCGTCCGCGAGTATCTGAGTGTGTACATTTCTTTATCCTACGCTGGACTATGATTGTCGAAATCGCAAAGTAAGATGAACGGGTTTTTAAATTTGTGGTGATGTTTTCTAACTGTGTCAAAATATTTGTGTTGTCTGTAGACGGTGAAATGCATAGTGAGCATATAGTCATTGTTAATGTAAGGGCTGTACCGCCACTGCAGTGTAGTGCACGGACCTCGTCGTGGCAGTACAGCGAATACTTGAAAAGTTTGAAATTGTACGTATCCGTGGGTAAAAATCATGGTTTTTTTTTATAGTGCAATGAGAATGGGGTGAGTATACTAAAAATGCCTTCATTTCTGCCCATTTTGCTATTAGACTACAGCAGTTCCATCGTAGGAATATGGACATTTGTGGAAATTATTATTTGTTGGCACCTTTCGGTGCGTGTCGAAGCCAGGAGTTCAGCTCTGACGGACAGTTGGGTGCGGTCCGAGCCGGCGGAACCACCCGAGCCGTCCGGCCGGCCGGTGACCTTGGCAAGGTCACGGCGGCCGGCCACTGCCGCAGGGGATGTCCTCCCTCGAGAAGACAGCGTGTCATAACCTCCACAGTTCATAACTTCCACAGGTCACAACCTCCACAAATTCAACACATCGCAGCGGTCGTAACCCCCACAGGTCATAACCTCCACAGGTCACAACCTCCACAAGTCCGCCGCGGTCATAACCTCCACAGATCGTAACCTCCACAAGTCCGCAGCGGTCATAACCTCGACAGGTCGTAACCTCCACAACTCCGAAACGGTCATAACCTCCACAGGTCATAACCTCCACAGGTCCTAATCCCCACAGGTTGCAACCTCCACAAGTACGAAGCGGTCATAACCTCCACGACTCAGCAGCGGTCATAACCTCCACAGGTTGCAACCTCCACAGATTCAAGAACTTTTTTAATTTTCTAGAAGCATCACTTCAGACAGCTATCGCTAGGTAGCAACACGGTCTACGTATTACACCAATGAGATTGAATGCTGAATCATAGGTAACAATATGTATCGCCAGATGGCAGGATGATACAATTGAGTACGTGCTCTTTGCGTGCAGCTGTCCTATTGTTCGAGAGCTCGGTAGCCCGCGCATGGACGCGTGAGAAAGTAATGCGTTGCGCAGTGGCCGATGATCGTATAACATTCACACGATTTTCGCCTGCAATGCGTCGACGCGTGGGAAAATAATGCGACAAGCAGTGGCGGATGATGGCAAGACATTTGCATGTTATCCGTCTGTAATATGCCATGTAATGCCTAGGCCATGAAATGCAATGATGCCTTTTCATGGCCTGGTCAGGCGTAGGAACGTCCACAAAAGTGAGTGGGCCAGGGTGAACAGCAGGGACGCATCAAGGAATTTCGCAAAGTACCATGGTTGATCGCTTTTGGGTTGATAACCCGATAGTTTTAATTGTAAACACACAACTTTTACCACTAAGATGGGGACCGCTAAAGGGATGGGGCAGGCCCCAGGACGTGCTTATGGCTAACAAGATGCGTTACTGAAAAGGACTACCAGCACAGTATAAGTACATTCAAATTCACAATACTCGCTGGACTTTGAACTCTTTTCTCGACTAATGGGAGCATTTGTAATAGTAGGTTTACCTTCTTGATGGGAGTGAAACCATTAGTATATTACTGTTCAAACAAAATGTATTCCATTTCCGCTATGTGCGCATGTGTGGGGTGAGTGCAAGCTCATTACAGCGTCACTAATGGATACGTGGTGTGCCCTAGTTGCCAAGATATAGTACCAAATGTCCGTGAGACGTCATCCGTTGTTCATCGATGTTCATGGGGAGAAAGAATAGAACGCCAGTCCAAATTATCCCGTAAACGAACATTTTGAAATGGCCAATAGCTGCAGGGGGTCATTATGAGTTCACCGATCTATGCTTTTGCACAATTCAGATTGTTGTTCATTGAGTTCAGCTTTTCCCCTTAGACATCCTTCACACGTTCATATTTTCATGGCAAGTTACTTGAATGTGAAGGTGAGAAAGGGTTTTATTTTATTAAGATTGCCAGATATAGCCATACTTAATACTTATAAGCCCACAGACGTTTCTAAGGCAGTGCTCACCTTGCAAGTTTGCACTGGCTGCTAGTAAGAACGAAGCCTACTTGCTGGCCGATGAAGAAACTATCATGATTATTGTTGGAGAGGATGAGAAAAGGAAAGACGGGTGATCGCTGGTTGAAGATGCTTTGATCCGATTTGTGGGAGGCCATGATTGGCAAGCTGACAGAATGGGGAAAAGAAAAGCGCTATAAATAATAACATATGGTATTGTGTTCGTCCTCAGGGCCTCATCAGTCACCTCAAACATTTATGTAGTGCACATCGTGCACTTTATAATATTTGCCACTTGAAAGGAAATGCTACAACTGCATCACGTAACACCCGACTGAAACGGAATGAAAGCGCATATGTTGATGACCAACAAAGCAGTGCAAAATAGCTGATAGGTGACAACACACGACACCTCATAAAGTCATAACGTGTTCAGACTTAGGGCCGCAAGGGCCGATCCTGAATTCATTTCAATGACTAGCTCTGTCCTTCACACGTTTTCTAGTAGCTAAGAAATCCGGATAACCGCTTACCTTTGACGCACCTCATTTCTGATTAAATAACAACGCTTCCAGATTGGGTACCGAACTGAGACTCCAGTTAGGTGTTCTTTTTAACCTTTCCGATTCTCTTTTTCTTCGGATGTGTTTTAAGGCACCATCATTTTTTTGCTTGGGGCTCGACACGTGTTTGCGATATCGGCTTTTTATACAAAAGCAAAGTTTTGTTACTTATTTTTGTGTACCGACGATAATTTGTAAGCATTGGTGCGTTTTCGTAGGCCCCGCAGTGTTCATTTAGTGCACCGTCTTTTCATTCCTTTTCTAGGACCATGTCGATTTTTTAGGGACCTAGCCTGTTTTTGAGGCCCCATGCTGCATCAAACCCCGCTGTGCTTTGAGGGACCGTTGTGTCTTGATTTTTAGCTCCGGTGTGTATATTTAGAGCAGCAGAATGTTTTAAGGCAATGCCGCTTTTTTCCAGACTCGGAAAGCTTTGAAGCGCTCGGTGCATTTTCGTCCTCCAGTTATGCTCTTTGAGTCCCGCTGTGTTTATTTCCTAATTTTTGTGCGACTTCAGCACAATATTAGGGGCCCGGTATAATTTCTTCGGATCAGGTCTCGACGTTTCTGGCCCAGTCGCGTGGCTCCGGGAGAATCCGACGTCAGTTTTCTGGGCTTGACACCTTTTAGTGACTGATTCTGAATTGTGCAAAGTCCCAGCCAAGGCCTTATTTTTCAGGCCCTCGGCAACATTTCTGTATTTTTATGTCCCGCCGGGATTTGTCGAGCTCCGGAATGTTTTTCGGTGTCGTACGCGATTTGTTAAGGCATCTCGTAGTATGTTTGGACTAAGGGGTTATTTTTCTGGTCGGAACATTTATTTTTCTGGACCTCCCTTTATTTTTTAGGCTTTTGGCTTGATTCTTGTCGGGTTGCCTTGCGAGTTTGGGACCACGCTGTGCTTATTTGGGGACATCAACGACAATTTTTGTGAGCCCCGAGGGAATTATTGATGCCTCGGCCAGAACTTACGCGACTACCGACGGGAATATTGGGTCCCATGCGCGACATTTGGGGGTGGGGGGTGTTGGCGCCAGTTCACAGTTCGCGTTGTGCTAATCTGACCCCAGGCCCAGACTAACTTTAGCGTTCCCCGGCACAAATTTTAGAGCCCGAAGAAAGTTTTTTGGTGTCCGCTGTATTTATTTAAAACCCTTAATTATGGGGGCCCGATGCGAATGTATCTTGCCCTAGAAACTTTTTTTGTGGACCCCGACGCGATTCTTGGGTTCTTCGGAGCTCGCCTTGCTAGGACGGAGGGAGATATTCCTCTTTAGCATGCCACTGCGGCTGATCAACGAGTTTTTTCTCCAGCGGATGGCACCATTCAGAGTAGAAATGCCCTCAGGATAATTTCCTTTCGTGACCTCTTCTGAATTGTCCGGTGCTCGGGTGAACTCGATATAATCCCTTTGTGATTTATTGGGGTCGACTTCGATTTTTGTAAGCCTCCTGCGCGATATTTGTGAGCCCCGGTGCGATTCTTCGGGCTCCTGGTGCATCTTTTTCCGTGCTCCAACGCACTTCCTTCCGGGGCCGAACATCTGTTTGGGGTCTTTGACGCAATGTTTATGGCATTCCCGCACTTGACGTTGATGTAGTAAGGTGTAGACTTCATTATTGTACCTATGCTACCATAATACATCATGGAAATAAGTATTTTATGGGCTACACCCAAGGTTAGTCATATTTAGTATCGTGCCGTCTATCGGCTTCGAGGTGATATAATGCGGAGATGTGTTGAGGTTCGCATGATGTTTCATAGTTCGTTCGATGGTACCTCTGGGTGACTGTGTTCAAATGAAGTCTGCTCATTTACGTCCGATGTCACCGCTAGGTCGTCACTCTGACCTTAGATGAACCCTCTATAACCTACCACTTCTTCGACTTCAGATGCCCGCTCTTCTACTTTAGACAGTCCATAGTTACGATGCTGTCCCGAATAGCAAGATTGAATCACTGAATGAAATAGTGCATAGTATGAAATTAACTTTTTAAGAATTGCATTCTATTTTGGCCAGGTGCAGACCCAGACATTGTCACACGGCGGCCATGTCCGAAGGACGAAAAAAAAAAAAAGAAAAAAAAAAAAAGAGAGAAAAAAAGAGAGAGAGAAAGAGAAAAAAAGAAAGAGAGAGAAAGAGAGAAAGAGAGAGAGAGAGAGAGAGAGAGAGAGAGAGAGAGAGAGAGAGAGAGAGAGAGAGAGAGAGAGAAAAAAAAAAAAAAAAAAAAAAAAAAAAAAAGAAAGAGAAAGAGAGAAAGAGAGGTAAAAAAAAAAAAATAGAAAGAGAGAGAGAGAGGGAAAAAAAGAAAAAAAGAAAAAAGGGGAGGGAAAGAGAGAGAGAGAGAGGGATATATGGATATAGATATCAATGTATGTATGCATATATATACATATATACATATATATATATATATATATATATATATATATATATATATATATATATATATATATATATATATATATATATATATATTCAGTTTGCCGCCAGCTCTCAAGGTGGAAGCACGCGCCCCCGAGCTCCAGGTTTCCAGATAAGTCGCTGCAGAACAGGGCAGTACTCTAGTCTAAGCTGTGGATAGGTGCTTAGCAATTACTTCTCTTGTTATATTTCATTAGGTTTTATCTTATAAGCATTTTCGTAGCACGCAAACTATACTATATTAACCTAGCGACGCCGCAGGACGCCATCTTTGGCTTCGGCGTGTTCTCGACTCTTCGATTTCTGTAGTAGGAGATATTACAAGTGTGTAGATTTGATAAGTACATTAGACAACATTCATACTATCCTAACATACTTTATTTATTTTTTGGTGTGCATAGTGTGTTTGGTGTTGAAGTTTAAGATAGTTTAATTAGTAGTAAGTTGGGGGTATTCATAAGTGCTGTGTGACTGTTCATTTCTGTCTAGCCATAAGTGATATCAAAGGGATATTTATATAGTTGTCTACTTGTGAGGAAGACAATTAGATTAGACATCTTGTTTAGTTATTTAATTTATTTAAAAAAAACAAAACAAAACAAAAAACAAACAATTGTTTAATAGTTTCTGCTTTTCTTGAGGCACTCAGATATTTAACTGACAGTATAGGAGGTAGCGCTTTATAGTGAATGATAGTTAGCTTTTTTGTCGGTTGTTTAGCAAGTGTGTTTGGTGTTGAAGTTTAAGATAGTTTAATTAGTAGTAAGTTGGGGGTATTCATAAGTGCTGTGTGACTGTTCATTTTTCTGTCTAGCCATAAGTGATATCAAAGGGATATTTATATAGTTGTCTACTTGTGTGGAAGACAATTAGATTAGACATCTTGTTTAGTTATTTAATTTATTTAAAAAGAAAACAAAACAAAAAAACAAAACAATTGTTTAATAGTTTCTGCTTTTCTTGAGGTACTCAGATATTTAACTAACAGTATAGGAGGTAGCGATTTATAGTGAATGATAGTTAGCTTTTTTGTCGGTTGTTTAGCAAGTTAATTTAGCAAGTTAATTTGAATCTAAATCTAGGCATAAGCTGCAGCGTTTAGGATGGTTTCGACCAGGATGCAGGCACTAGAGGAAGAAATTAGGACCCTTAAGGCAGAGGTTTCCAACCTCAAGGCTGCCCTTGTTGCACAGGGTAGGCAAGATAAGGCAACAAGGGGTCAATCCGTAGCAGGGACATCATATGCCCAGGTGGTTGCAGGCCACCAGGTAGCTGAGGTTTCCCCCTACTGTGGAGGTGGCTGGGATCTCTCAAGAGGGGAGTGTTAATAGTGTTAATAGTGAACAGAGGAGAGGTAGTTCTGGTAGGTCACAGGAGGGGAAGTGGCATGAGGTCAGGGGGTGGAGGATTTGGAGACGCGAACCTAAGGAAAGGGTCAGTGAGTGGCAGGTGGCAGGTGGTAGGAGCGGGAGGAAGTGTAGCCGACCGGCCCAGCGGGCAGGCATAGTAACAGCAAATATGTTCCAGGCATTAGATGACTGCCCCCAGGATAGCAGTAGTAAGGAGTCAGTGCTGGTCATAGGAGACTCTCGTGTGCGTCATTTAGAGCGGGTATTTTGTAAAGGTAGGAGGGACAGGAGGTGCATCACCAGGCCTGGTGCCAAGGTGAAGGACCTGGTAACTGCGGTGGCACAGGTCACCAGTGATCACCAGTTTAACACAGTCATAGTGCATGTAGGGGTAAATAACATAGGTCATACTAGGAGCGAGGAGCTTCTGCGGGAGTACAGGGCCCTTCTGGCCACCCTGAAGGGTACCAATAGAGTGCTTGTAACAGGAATTTTGCCTAGGGCTAGAGCCTCCCCTGAGTGGAGCTCTAGGGCACTGGCAGCTAACACCAGGGTAGGAAAGCTCTGCCAGGAGCTAGGTTTTACATTTGTAGACGAGTGGAGCAGGTTTTATGCATCGTGGGACCTCTATCAGAAGGATGGCCTGCATTTTTCTGAGAAGGGGGTCCATGTGTTAGGCAAAGTATATGAGCATGTCCTTCAGGGAAACTAGGAAATGGGGTGGGGAGGGATGAAATTGCATTGCCAACTCAGGAATATTCCAATAGTGTCAGCCAAGGCAATAGAACCTCAAAGTCTGCAAATAGGGACAGCAGCAACTCAAGGGGACAGAGTTATAGTTCATCTAGTGATAAAAGAACTCCTCAATATGAAAAAGCCAAAGGTGGTTATGGAGCATTTGTTAAGTGTATGATGTTTAATGCTCAGAGTATCCGTTCCAAATTTGATGAGTTCAAGTGTTATGTTGCTGAGGAGAAACCGGATTTTGTTTGCATTACGGAGGCATGGGTCAGTGAAGGATATTTTGGAGATAACTTACAGGACTATGAGATCCAGGGATACAATATGTTTTCGTGCAATAGGGGTCCAGCAATGAAAGGGGGTGGTGTAATGCTCTATGTGAATAGCTTATTCAGTTCTCAAAAAGTAGCAGGTGGGGATAAAAATGTGTCTGTGGAGTCCATTTGGCTTGATGTCACTGTGGGAAAAGGCAACAGCAATACTCTTAGGATAGGAGCTTTCTACCGATCAGGAACCCTGCCACATTCTCAGCAACTGGAGCTTGACAAGGTGATTTGTGAGGAAATCAGTAGAAACTTTAAGAGGAAGTGCCTTATTCTCGGTGACTTTAATCTAAAAGGTTATGAAAATGCTGGTGTTGGCTCCCCATCATGCAAAATGTTCAGGAAATGCCTTGAAGAGGACCTGTTCTTACACCAGTTTGTATCGGAACCTACCAGGCATGGTTCATTCTTGGACCTTGTATTCTCGGATTTAAGTGACTTGGTTCAAGACTTGACTGTAGGCGAAACTCTGGGAAAAAGTGACCATAACATAGTTAGATTCAAGGCACATGTAGGGGAAACTATCAAGGATAATTTGGTAAAGGTTCCAAATTTCAACAAAGCAGACTTTAACGGCATGAGAGCGGCTTTAAGTGCCATCAGATGGGAAGAAGAATTCTCCAATTTAAATGCCTGTGAAATGTGGGAAAAGTTCAAATCTTACTTAAAGGAAACTCAGATTAGACATGTCCCCCAAAAGCAAAGACGCAAAAGAAGGGTAGGAAAGCCAGCATGGCTTACACCAGACGTGATAAAAGCAATTAGGGCTAAGAAAACTGCATTTAGAGTTTTTAAAGAAGCCTCAAATGTCATTAATCTAAAGGCGTATCGAAAAGCTAGAGACACTGTGAAGCAAAAAACCAGAGCAGCAAAGCGAGCAAAGGAACTGGATTTAGCTAGAAACTGTAATGGGGACAGTAAAAAGTTCTTTAGTTTCTACAAGCTGAGTAAAGTTTCTAACACAATTGGTCCACTGGAAGTAAACGGGACTACATTGGGTGAGGATAGTGAGATGGTTGAGGAGCTGAGCAAGCAGTTCAAATCAGTGTTTACATTGGAAGATATGACCAATCTGCCGACCGTACACCATAGTTCAGATACATGGGATCTGACAAATGATGTTGATTTCATTGGTAGTGATGTTGTTTACAATCATATCAGGAAAATAAAGCCAAATAAGGCAGCAGGACCTGATGACATTTATGCTAGGGTGTTGCGGGAAACTGAAAAGGAACTGGCATTTCCACTTAGTATAATATTTTGTAGATCAGTTTCACATAATGAAATTCCAACCGATTGGAAAAGGGCAAATGTAGTTCCTATTTTCAAGAAAGGAGAAAGAGGGAAAGTTGAAAACTATAGGCCAATAAGTCTCACATCCCTAGTCTGCAAGGTACTCGAATCAATTATCAAGGATAGAATAGTTAGTTATCTGGAAGGTAGCAGATTGATTCAAGATACTCAACATGGATTTAGAAAAGGACGATCGTGTCTCACAAACCTCTTGGACTTTTTGAACTTCGCCACAGAACAATTTGATCAGGGAAATCAGGTTGATGTAGCATATCTTGACTTTAGTAAGGCCTTTGACAAGGTACCCCATAAACGGTTAATGATACAGCTTCAGTCCCATGGTATTGCAGGTAGCATCTTAAAATGGATAGAGTTGTGGCTTTCAGATAGACAGCAAAGAGTGATGCTAAATGGTACAAAGTCATCATGGCAAAATGTTCTTAGTGGAGTCCCCCAGGGGTCAGTACTAGGGCCATTACTGTTCATTATA
This sequence comes from Imbricaverruca yamaguchii, assembly GCA_034440575.1. NCBI lineage: Eukaryota > Metazoa > Arthropoda > Thecostraca > Neoverrucidae > Imbricaverruca > Imbricaverruca yamaguchii. The sequence continues at coordinate 22,420 of JAOTOL010000763.1, read as the reverse complement.
TTTGTAAATAACATTGAAAGTGGCCTAAGCAGTAAAGTTTTGAAATTTGCAGATGATTTGAAGGTCTTTAGGGCAATAACAGGTCAGGATGAGCATATCTCGCTGCAAAAAGACTTAGACGAACTTGTGAAGTGGTCCGAAGAATGGCAAATGAAATTTAACTTTGATAAGTGCAAAATCATGCATGTAGGTAAGCAGCATATGAAGGCTCCATACTTGATGGGTGGCCAAGTGCTATCAGTGACTCAACAGGAGAAGGATTTAGGTGTTATTCTAAACACAAAATTGGGGGCATCAGAACAGACCAAGGAAGCCAGGAAGAAGGCACTGAGAATGCTCGGGGCAATAAATAGGAATGTATCATACAGAAGTGAGGAAGTGATCAGGAAGCTTTACTGTGCATACGTCCGGCCACATTTGGAATACTGCATCCAAGCTTGGTCTCCTAGCTATGAAAAAGATTGTTGGCTTTTAGAGAGAGTACAAAAGAGGGCTACAAAAATGGTTAATGGCATAAGCAACCTGGCATATGAGGAAAGATTGAAGAAATTGAATATGTTTTCACTTAGATATAGAAGGCTGAGAGGAGATCTCATCGAGGTCTTTAAATTTGTCAATGGTCTGGAGAGGGGATACCTTGGGGAAATGTTTGAATTTAACAGAAATGATGCAATTAGAGGTCATAAATTCAAAATTAAAATTAACCACAGCAGAACAAGGTTAAGGCAAACTTTCTTCACCAACAGGGTAGTGGAACACTGGAACCAGCTGCCAGAAAACATCGTCAGTAGCAGAACATTGAACATCTTTAAAAACAGCATAGACAATCATTATAAGAATAGAGGGCTTGCTTTTCAGTATTACAGGGAGGGCTGATTGGCAGATTTGGTGGGCAACTGGTTCAGTGTACAGAGTGCAACCAAGAAGGGCCCTTGTGGCTCAGAGTTGCACTGATCTTTTATGTCTTTATGTCTTTATGTCTTTATATATATATATATATATATATATATATATATCTGTAGATGAAGACATGGACCTGTATTTAGATATAGATGTATAGATTAGGTATATGCCGCGCCTTCAGTTGTTCTTGTGCCTTGTGTTCGCCGACGTTAAATTCACGATAGTTTTGCAGGACTCGCAAGCGTTTGTTTCAGCGCTGGACGCCTGGCAGCCATCCCAGAGACTCGTGTTTCGCGACGTCACCCCTCGCCGAAGAGCGGATAGCTAGTGATCATAGTGACTTCTAGTGATCAAGCCACCTCCTGCCACAAACACATAAATACACATATACACAAATATACACACACATACATACACACATACCTACACACACACATACACACAAACATTTACACTCACGCTGCATATTACTAGGTGCCGAGCTCGGGTGTGGCTCAGTCACCTATTGGTTCGTTAACAGCAGAGCTGGGGCAGGCTGTCATCTAGTCTGTTGCGACGGCACAAAATATGCTGCTTATCCCCTGGTTCTCTAGATCTACCAGGACACATAAATAAGTCAAAGCGTCCCTCCTCGATCCTCCGCAATATTCATGACCACCTAGTGTTTTTTTTTCTTCAGTAATACTTTCACAAATGACACATCTCTATGTTTGTTGATTGCGGAAGAGAATACCAGAGGTAGTTGTGAGCTGATATGGAGTACTCTCATTTACTTTGTACCGATTCAGTGCTCTATTAGAAATTGCAAGATCGCCATTAGTTAGCCGTTTCTAGATCAGCTCTGCTTTAGAAGCAGGCTGGCCGTTCAGATCGCGGCCAGCTCGCCTCTTCGGGGAAATCCGAGCCGGGCTGCGGCGTCGAGCGCCCAGCCACGCAGGCTGGGAATAGGACGACTGCAGTGGCGGACACAGTTGTTGAACTATTCATCATTTTGTCAACATGTACAGTATCTTCAGATCTATATGCTGTTGTGCTGTTGGCGCATCATCTTTTCCCTGTCAGTCATGTGGAGGTATCCTTGGAGATCAAGCTGAAGACGCCACTGGCAACGTGCACATGTCACTGGGTACGGCGAGGGTGAGGCACTATATCGTGCGGTCGTCTGGGGGAGGGGATGGGTAGTTGATGCGTGGTCTTCCAACACAGGCTTTGGACTGGGCTACTGGGAACTGACACCAGCGGACGGTCTGGCTTATTGAATGGCCGACGTGGTTGACTGGTTTAAGGTCGATACACATATGCATAGTGCAAGGTGTTGAACGATATGTCAAATGAATGGCTTTTTAACCTTGAAATCATTCTGCTCGCATGCAGCATCCAGCTAGGAGTGTGCGTGTGTAAGTGAAGTACAGCATCCTGCCACCGTGTGGTGATTTCAGCTGTTTACGACTTTGAAGTCGGTTGGAGGTGGTGGTCCGGACGGTGCCTGGTAGTAGTTGGTGGAGGGGGTTGGGGGTCATCGCCTTTGGTATGAACATTACAAACATACATGGTCATACACTGGTAGTTGTCTCTTACATTCTGTTTTTTATTTTATTTAGTTCTTTGTTGTTGTTTTTTTGTGTTCTTTTTGCACTTTTTTCCCTTTCTTTTTCTTTGTTTGTTTTTGTTTTTGTTTTTTGTTTTTGTTTTTTTCCTGTTTTTTCCAATTCCTTTTTACGTTTGTTTGAGGTTCTGATCTCGGTCTGGCACCAGCTTCTTTCGATTAAAACAATAAATAAACACATGTCATGGGCAGAGTTGGGAGAGACTGGGTTGAGGAGTTGTTCGGATGTTTGTTCCTATGCTGTCTAGTGTCGAGTAGGTTTATTACGTGTTCTGGTTTTCATGGATGTTGTGGTTGGTTTGTTGGTTGCTCGTGTTGTCGGTGCTTGGGTGGTTTGTAGAGTGGTTCCTGCGCTATCTGAGCTAACGTCTTCTTCCTCTGAGTCTGTGGGTAGTCTGTGGTGAAGGGGGAGTCTGAAAAACTCCCCCTTGCGCGCTTGGGGTGGGTCTGAGGGGAGTGATAGGCGTGGTGGTTTGTATGCTTCGCGGTGTGGTAAGAGGGGAGGTGCCTGTGCTTGTGCCGTAAGTTTTGTTGTGGGTTCTGGTCGAATGACAATTGTAGGGTCCGTCTGGGTTTCCTTAGGGGTGGCTGTAGGGTGAGTGTGTGTCTGCGTGGGCCGGGCGGTGAGGATCGGGTACTGCTCGCTACCCCACTCCCGTGCCCGCGACGGGGCCACGCCCTCGATGTGGATGAGTCGGAGGATGACCTTCTCCTACCGAGGGCAAGCCCCGTCCCGGGAGGAGTGGTTCCTGCCGCAGCCCACGCATTTTCTAACCTCACTAGTGCACTCGATTGTGTAGTATGGTTCGACACAGAGGCCACATGTGGGGTTTGTGTGTTTGCAACCCCCCCCCCCCCTCGTGTGGTCATATCCTTGACAAAAGGAACAGCGACGAGGGAGGGGTGCACGTGGTGTTACTTTGTATGTGATGTAACCAGCTGTGACATGTGTGGGTTGTTGTTTGGATGTGAAAGTCAGGATGAGAATGCGAGTGTTTGGTTTGTTTGTGGGGGAGGGGGCCGGTACACCAGGAGATCCCCTGGCTCGCAAACCTGTGAGCCAGTCTCTCCTCAGGCATCCATTCCAACCCCCATGCGTGTATTATCCCCTGATATGTGTTGCGGTGTGTGTCTGGTGTTATGGTGACCTGTGTATTTAAGAGGTGTGTGATCTGCTCTAAGATGTGTGCGTCCGTGGTGTCGCAGGCCTGAATCAAGAGCTCCCCATATTTTAGATGGCGTGCGTGTAGGGGAGCTTGTGTCCGACGGGTTACCTCAGTTTCCACCTCCCAAGGGTCGAGGTTGGTCATGGGCCGACCATCGACCCAGCTAGGAGAACATGTAAGCCAATTGATAAAATCAGTTACTCAGTTTGCATGGGCCAGGGTAATTCGAATGTCTACCTTAAACAGCGCAGAGTCGCATTTGTTGTCCCATGAAAACGTTTGTCATACGTTAATAACTTCGAATTCAGCGCGGGCTATCCTGCCCCCCCCACCAAAGTATTTTAGCAATGGGAACCCGGGGACGAGCAGATTAGGGGTAAGTTGCTCGTCTCACAATCGAAAGGTTGTGGGTTCGAGTCTCACCTGTCGCTACTCTTCGCCCGCGACCAATCGGCGTGAGAGATTGGCGACGCTACATGACTCAACGGTCGATGTGTCGTAAAAACCAATGACCAACCGACTAGCAATGGGAACGGATTTAGGTTAGATTTACGGTGAAAACAGAAACGTGACTCATATCCGTGTCGCGTTAGACAAAAACAAAGTATCTTAATCTACTTCCCTGTGGGCAGTGAAAATGCTTCGAGGGAAGGTGAAGTTCAAGTGATGCTGGGGCTGGTGCGAAATCATCAATTATTTCGTGCTACCGTCGGCAACAGGCATAGCAATGCACACGTTAGTTCGTATTGAGAGCGTAATTCGAAGTTGTTCGAGCATGACAATTTGAATGGTTCCCCCATAATCAGAAAAACTAGAACAATTAGGTATATTTACGCATTAAATTCCATCTTATTAACCACAAATAGAGCAAGAATGAATGGCTTCAAGCTGTAGTGATAACTTAGGATGTAATATGGTATCAGTACTACTTATTGTATTTTTAAGTTTAATGAGGTGAAATACATCATCATTGTAGATACTGTGATTCCAGTACGGGAAACTGCCTCTCCAACTTGAAAGTTGGGATGGCAGGGGTCCATCAACTTCCAAATACATGCTTGATTTTTACAGTTGGTAAAAATGTTTCAAACATACTAGATGTCTACAACAAAGCGGCCGAAGTCTGGCTGATTTTTGGATGTGTGGGCGTACTTTGGCATAATATCTACTGTGCTTATCTGGTGACTTCGTGTGATAAGCTCATGTTCCTCTGTCTCGCTACAGTCTTCATAACAATGGATGGGCCTGAGGTGAAGCAAACCCTAATGACGTCATTGTTGCAATCATTGGATAGGGGAAACCTGGCCTAGTTGATGCAATTTTAACGAAACTCAATATAACTCGTCACTTTGGAGGGGTAGCGAGGAGATTGCTGCACCTACGCCGAGCCTAAACCTGGTATCATCACGATATTTTGTTTTCGTGGCGTCCTCTGGGCTTTCCACCAGAGAGCAAATCATGGCGCAACTATCGGTTCATCAACTTACCCCGCAATAGGGTTAAATTGTTGCTGATGATGGGTTAAGTTGATATAATGTAGGTTAAGCAAACTATGTTATGAATATAGATGGTACTGGTTTGCTCCTTTTGAAAGGTTCATATTTAACGCTTACACTAACAATACTGGTGTTAGTGTTGACTGACCATAGCTGATGGTTTATGCAATTTATGGAATGCTCAAACGTTCATTCCATATATATCTTGATACAGTTTTTGCAGACGCCTTAATAAAAGTAGGCTATTGTATGGTTATTTTGTTCCATTTCCAATCCATAAAACGTTGGAACAGGCTGTATGTTAAGCACGAATTTAAACACATCTCACAGTCGCAAAGTTGAGAGAACATGGTAATGAGCTGACCCTTAAAAAATTAGCAAGTGGGCGACACATTATAAATTTATGGCAAAGCAAAGGCACTTTCGGTCCAAAAATGTGTCACATCTTTACCATTCTGTAGTCTCGGGTCAAAAGTACTTGGGCTTGATTTTTCCGTGAGAAGAGGGTGTCAGTAGCAACATGTGCAACAGTAGCCATGGCAACCGGCTTCATGCTTTTGGAGAAAATGCTGGTGTATGAACCATCCCGTGTATCAACTAGACCCGGTCTCCATACTCCTATTTTTCACGGCTATTTAATGTGTTTGCATGGCAACCTCGCAAGCTGTTACCTGGACTGTGCCATTTGGATCCTCTGACGTCAGTGCTTACATAATTATAGGCATCATATTTGCTCCCAAAAAGCTGGAGAAAGGACATTGCAAAATGTTGTGATAAAAGATAAAACCGGCTGGGTTTAGGGCTGGGTGTTACGGAGACTGGGACGGTATCTTGTAGTTAGATTGAGTGAGCCATTCATCTCAAAACAAAGCCGCGGGGTATAACTCTAAAAATATCGCCAGACACTACAACGGCGATAGTGCTCAAACAAACCTTGCTGGGCTCCATACCCATCGCGCCGCGGCGTAAGAAAATCGCATCAGAGTCCACAAAATCGTTGGACTCCATCCTCCCGATCAAAACAAAACGCGATGGATCTTGAAAACGTGCACCGTGGCTTGAAAGCTTCCACATGGTTCCGGAATGGTTTAGTTTCCGGGGCCGAAAGCATTAAGCGGAATTCCCGAGTACCTATGGACGTCGGCGATTGGCGTCAAATGAAGGACAAACCTCATCTGAACGGCAAATATGATGTTATTATGAGTGGGACCCAAGACCACAGGTATACATTGCAGATACGGTGGCCCGTAATACTTGGAAATACAATTCCTCGGAAGCCTCAGAAATAAGAAGAGATGCGAGATGTTAACATTGTATGCCTTGGTGCAATGTTAACAACTCGCTAGGTCTGTTCATTTTTGAATGATTGCTTGTCTCGCTCCATTTACCCTCAATACTTAGTGGGTCGGATTGGCACATGCGCCATTGAACAATATCACGATAACATCTGTGGCGAGAGGCAGGGTATTTACACGCATTCTCACCACAAATTGACAGTTATGTGCACCAACTGCGCAGTGGCCGTCTCAAATGGAAGGGAAATACGGGAACGAGGTGAGTGAATGGGCATTCTGGTCAATGCCAGTGTCAAATACGTCACACAATAAAATGCATGTTCGGTTTGTCTTTTAAGATCGTCCATCGAGCTTCATTTCTAGTTCGAGCATTGCTCTGATCATCTCGAAAAGAAAATGTTTTCCCAGGTGGATTAAGCAACACAAAATGTTCCAGTCCTTCGAGTTCACCTGCCAACTTCACCATTGCTTTGCACTCACACAGTTTGTGAACAAACCATGTGATGCAAATCACAAACTGTGTAGAATCACCGGCCGTGCCTGCGCCGGCCGATAGCTGGAGCTGGTCCACTATACCGACTGAGCCAATGACGGCCGCTGCACTCCGCCGCCCTCAGTCGAGTTGTGCAGACGCGCCGCGAGATTGCGCCGTATCCGATCGGCGCGTTCGTACCGTGGACTGTGTAGGGCCATTGTGGCGGCAGCTGACCGGTAAATCGTTCTGACAGAGCGCCTCTCTCAAAACCATTGTGAATCTCAACCGTGTCAAGAGGTGACGCTAGTGCAGCTTCTACTCCGGCGCGGTAGAGTGGGGAGCATGACGCTAGTGCAGCTTCTACTCCGGCGCGGTAGAGTGGGGAGCATGACGCTAGTGCAGCTTCTACTCCGGCGCGGTAGAGTGGGGAGCATGACGCTAGTGCAGCTTCTACTCCGGCGCGGTTGAGTGGGGAGCAGGAGAGTGGAAGATGTGGACGGGAGAGGACCGCACGGATTCGCCTTGATGGGTTATCGGCGCGCAGGGGCGACGTGGCCCCGCGACATCTTTCAGCGCCGACAACCTGCTCTTCCGCACCATGCCTTCAGCACTCTCTGGCGATTCCGTTGACACATTGTGATGTTATAAATAGCCCAGCGGATTGCAGCGGTATCTGGACAATTGTGTGCCTTCGAGGGTGCTGTCGCTCTTTTCATCTGTAGTTTTGAGCGGCACGCAAGCGACAGCCATGCTTCCTCATTCATTATCCATGCTTGGATAATGAAGCCTGTCCAGAAGTGGAGCACAAGACGGCGACTTTACGCGCTACTGCACCTCTTCTTCCGAAATCCAGAGCAGAAACTTTTAATGGAGACTACCAACACACCCGCTGAAGTAACCACAGGGGGAGAGACCGTGATCTGAACCCAATGGAGATGCAGCCTTAGGATTAGGTACGCTTGAAAAATTTGTGCCTAAGCATGCAAAAGAGAATACATGCACGTGTGTATATATAAAAATATTCCATCCAGTAGAGGCATTCAGGTTGACAACATAGACATGCAGATGTTAAGACCGAGTATATTAAGGCATAATGCTTGCAAGAAAAAAAAGTTGACAATTTGTTTCTCCTGGTTTCATTCTCCGTACGACCGCATCTAATCCTCGTCATTTAAAATATTCAGTGGCAAATGGTATGCGAAATGGGCGCAATTCAGCGTCAAAACCAAATGTTAAGATGTATGTACAGTACATGGCCGGCATAAAACGCTTAATACAAGTATTGCGCTTCGTGTTAGCTAATATGTACGCTAATAGCATACGCCAATGCACCCAGTTGTACTTGTGTTTCACTTTGTTCGATGTTATTTTAGACGTAGCCAGCCATCCATCTCTTGATCAACACCTCCGTCAAACTGAGCGTACTGATGCCGAGCCAGCTGGTGGTAGTGGTGACAAAGGACAACGGAACATAAGCAAGGCAAGAGCAGGAGCAGACGGTATAGAGCACGCTCGACTGGGCATGTGCACCTCTTCCACTGAACTCGTCACGATACACAACACGCTATACTGATACTACGGCACGATGCCCAACACGTGATACCGATACTAAGGCACGATACACAACACGTGATGCCAATACCACGACACGATACCTAACACATGGTAACGATACCATGATACCGATACCGATACCGCGGCACGATACCCAATACGTGATACCGATGCCACGCGACATACCCAATACATGATACCTATACCAGGGCACGATACCCAACACGTGGTGCCCATGCCCCGACACCATACCCAATACGTGATAGCGATACCACGACACGATACCCAACACGTGGTGCCCATGCCACGGCACGATACCTAACATGTAACGTCGATACCACAGCACGATACCCAACACGTGGTTGCGATACCACGGCACGATACCCAGTACGTTATGCCGATACAACATCGTGATACCATATTACGGCACGATTGCAACACGTGGTCCACGATGCAAAATTATGTGAAGCATCCATTCCAAGATGGCATTTAACCCAAATCATGCATCAAACCTGCATACCGCTTTGTTGGGCGTAATATTGGCCCTGGAGTTGTTCAGATTTTGCAGGTCTCTGAAATGCGCATTCGCAAATTTAAATTGTATTGTGCCACAACACAACCCATCGCAATAACTGTGTATGTTTTTGGTTTCTAGTGCACGATAATTAATGTATCGAGAAAACGTGGCTTGAGTCGTGACAGTCTGGCGTACATACCTGAAAGGCGTAGACGGTCAACGATTCCAGCTATCAAACGGAATCGATCCCACGATTCCATTTTGTTAAAGCATATCTGTTCCCAAACAAACTGGGATGAAAACGCCAAGAGTAGTGCGAAAACTGTTTGCTGTGATTATAGCACAACTAAGAACACATCAACGGATAAAAGCGACAAAGCTAAGAGGGGTCATTACGCATGAACATAATGATGATAAAGTAGATAAGCCAAAGCCTGGCGAACTAGCGTATCCAACTTCTCCATAACAAACTGCATGTCTGTGGCTACTCTAGTATCATTGGACTCCTCGTTGCAATGTTGCAAGCGTCCAAAAACGCTTTGGTAGGGTCAACCCTGTTGCACAAGGATTTTTGTTCGTTGAATGGTGACGATGGATTTCTTGACTCAACGTATTTGACTCACGCTAATATGTCATGGAAGCGCAAACAGTTAAGAGTGCGAGAACTGTAGTGAAGGCTTGTGCTATTTTTGAATTACTAGTGGCCCGTACTCGGCTTCGCCCGGGTTGTAAAACGAATTCATGTAAACTGGTAAACGTGTATTGTGCATCATGACCATGACCTCACGAATGTCGTTAGACAGTTGGCAGCGTCGTTGGGTTTCTTCCAATGCGTTGTTCATGAAGTAAACCTATGCATATTTGAGACCTTGGACCCAAAGAGAGTTTGGCGACCTCATCGCTGGAGGTCGCCAAACTGACCATTCGATGATACACCTGACCCTCTACTTTGAATGTCGTGGATGTACCACGATGTACCGGACCACCCGTGGAGCCGAAAGAGGTCATCATGAAAGCAGCATTGTAACGCCAGATCTTTCCTCGAAACTCCTTTGTCATCGATGTGTTACCTGTGAGCAGCTCCTTCAATATATCAGGAGGATCAGCCAGCCTCTGCAGCCGTACTTTGCCGCGTGAACGGCACATCCCAACAGTTTCGCCAGCCCATTTCAGTTCACCGCATTGGGTACACTTTTTACTCATTGAACCGATAGTGACATGCTTGTTGGTACTGTATGCCGCATTAATGTCGTACGCAAAACCGACATCACGCCACGGAATCGCATTGGCCGCATGACGTGCACGGGCAACAGCAAGCCGACAACAGTGTTGCTGTGGTGTTTTTTTTTAACGCAATATAGCCTGCCTCTCTCGTCTCTCAGTCAAACGCTGTTCTCGTTGCTCCGCAGTCTCGCGTTCGCGATGAGCCCTGTTGCGTTTCGCAGATGGTGTATCATCCTTAGGCATTGGTTTTTGTCGTTTTAACATTGTCGCATCACTTCACGGACGGACACATGCACTCGCCACCACCGTCAAACGGCGACTGAGGTAGTATTGACATGAGTCATCGCAGACATCGGATATTGTGACGTCACAGGAATAGTCGACGCTGATTGGTCGAAGTTGTGTGTCAGTGTGTCAGTGTGTCGACCAATCAGGAGAGAGAGATCCAAACAAAACTCGCCCCTTATATAGAAAACTAAGGAAAGCTATGTAGCACGTAGTCCTTTAAATGCACATTTCAGTGGCATAAAGGATATCATAAAGGATACCAGACGATATCACCACACGGTGGCAGGCTGGCAAAACGCACTCACACACACACACACACACACGCATAAAGGAAAGATAATTCCACCGCAAAATAACCAATTTTATCCACGATCTGATTCTAAAAAGGTACCAGCTTATAGCCTTGTGTATGTGCGACACCCTTGTGCGTATTGAAAGGTTGAGATAAGTCACCTCGCACCAAATTCCAGGAATCAAGTTCCTCCACTTCCGGTTTCAATTCGTCCGGAACTATTTATTCACGATTTCTCTCTCCAACTATGCACCTCCATTTACCACCTAGCTCAGTTGGTTAGAACGCTGGCCTGCATTAGTCTCCCCGTCCTAGCAAGACAGGTTCGAGTTGCTTCACGCACACGAATTTAGCTCCCGGCTGGGAGCGTCAGCTGGCAACTGGCCCGATAAGGCCGGCGACGAGCTACCGGGTGGTCTTGTCAGTGCGTTGACGGCACCTTAAACTCTCAGTCAAAATACTGCCATTAAGCTACAATTCATGGACCGGGCGGTGGGGCCAGGGCCCGCGCAACAAACTCTGCTTAGCAATATGACTGGTTTATAAAGCCAACCCAGAAAGAATTCTGACTACGTTTCTATTTTATTTCTTTTTTTATTTAAAAAAACCTTCGGGAGGGGTGCCGCGAGCTTTAATAGATACGAAGTCGCTAGCCCTGACCAAACCCATGAATCCAAAGAATTATTACTATAACAGTGTTTCTAAATACGTGCTGTTTTAATCGTATGATGTCTAACTGTGGGTGCTGTGACCCCATAAGTCAGCCGACCTACCATGTCCCGCATATGTCGCGTCTAGTACTTTTCCGTCCGGCGCCGGCGGCGCGGTCACCGGCCCTCATCGGAACCGAATCAGCGTTTTACAGGCCGACGCACGGCAACCGTGACGTGTGCCTTGTCTTCCGGTCGTGGTCGAGCCAGGGCGGTGGCCAGATCCCCGCTGACAGAGCGTCCCGAACTATCGATCGGAGCGGGTCTGTCGCTGTCGGTCGCGCGTATAAATTAATAACGGTATTTCGGCCTCCAAATTTAGACTTGTCGACTGTCAGCCTGGAACGTTATTACGTGCGCTTTTTCTGTCTTCAAACGTCACCACATATTCACTATACTTTCTGCACAATGTATCGAGCAGAGAACATCATTTTTGCATTCGGAGTTATCGCGACGCGCGGGTCTCCTAGTCTATTCACGAGCCTACAAGAACGACCTTCACTACAACTGGTGCACGTGGCCGCGGATTCTCTACACTGGTGCCCGTGACCGCGGATTCTCTACACTGGTGTCCGTGACGACCCGGATTTTCTACGAGTGGACTCCATCAACGACAACGCAGAACTTCAACACGCCGTTCACCACGGCCGGGGAAGGGAATACGTCTTCCGCACCATTAGGTAAGTCCGAGCAATATCCCAAAATCCTTACAAAAATACCGCCTCCGGTTTTCGAACATGAATAGAACTGTAAAAAATGGCATAATCGTGTCATATACCTGCTGTGTATCGAATATTGTACGTGTGACTTCTCGTGTGAACTTTGAACCAAACCTGAATAATTTAATTATCCACAAGGTGAGCAAAAATCCCAAAATTTTGTGAGTAAGTGTTGTGAAAAATAAAAAATAAACTTAATGAAATTATACGTGACTGAAATTACTTAGACAGACTGGCTGACAGCTTCAACAAAATTCATTTGGAAATGGGGGCACAAGGCATGACGCAAAACGTTAAACATTTTTCTGGGGTGAGTCATAATAAACTGTACGATTGGATTCGCCAATTGGACCGCATAAGTTTTAGCATGGATGAAGAATATATGCAAATTATTTGCATGAAAACGCTTTCTGGACCTGCAGCCGAATTCATGGAACGCGTACTCAGTCAACAACCAACTATGACGTGGGCACAAATTAAGCAGTTGATGCGAGAGAGATATTCTGACCTTTCGGACCAAAAATGTTCCCAGGAGAGTCTGAGAAAGATGAAACAACATCATGGCGAACTGGTGCAAAATTTTGGGGTGAGACTGCTCGCCCTGGCACGTGAAGCGTACACGGACTTGGCAAATCCAACCACTCAGAAAATTTTGATAGACGTTTTTAATAGAGGTGTCCATAATAGCTCATTGGCAGATAAATTATACCGGCAGCAGTTCCGAACTCTGGAGGATGACATCCAATTTGCAGTGAGGGAGGAGAAGGTAAACAGGGTTATTGAGTTATGCAGAGGTGTGCAGAAAGACGAACCAATGGAAGTTGATTCGAGTCATGTGGAAAAAGGAGACGAAAGGATAGACAAATTGGAGAAACTTGTATTGGTGATAGGCCAATCAGTGGAAAAATTAGCGAAAGAACCAGAGACAGCGAAACAATCCAGTAACCACCAACCTCCGCCCCGAGTATTTAACTCATCACATCAACGTTTTCCCCGACCACCGTGAAACTACCCATCTGGACCCCACTATGGACCCCTTCAGCCACGACCCACCATGGGACCTAGAATGTGGAGAGCACCACCAAACCCAGCCTACTGTTGGACTTCAGACGACAGACCTATTTGTATCTGGTGCGAACAAATTGGTCACATAGTTCGGCAGTGCCGCTCCGGCCCAAATCCCCCTAGACAGGCGGGAAACTAACAATCTCTATTGTTATTGACCACCGCGATAGACCTGAGAAAATTCACAAAGAGGAAACAAAGAGAAAAACGAGAACAAATGTTAGAAAGAAACGAGATCCAGAAAAACGTAAACAAAAACTGGCCCGTGTCCAACAAGTTCGCATCTAGGCGAATACACCCATGGCGTGGCTACGTATAGGCAACCAAAAAGCCTATACGCTGGTGGACACTGGGACCGATATATCATTGATTTCGAAAAAAAATCTTTAACAAAATCGCCGAGAAAAACATTGTGAACTTTTCAGACAACCGACGAGACTGTATTCCACTGATATCCGCCAGTGTACATCGGCCAAAAAATATTGGAGTCCGAACCTTCATGGTTGAGATGAGCAAATTCCGGAAACCGTTCGAATTTCAAATTGTGGAGGGCCTGAATCAGGAATGCATGTTGGGAAATTATTTTTTGACGAACTTTGGAGCAAAATTGGACTTTGAGAAAAAGGCTTTGTGCATTGAAGGCAACATGGTGCCACTGAGACCACAGCGACAGACCAGTGAGCAGGCGAGCTCACTAGTCCGAATGAAAGGACGCATACATATCCCGGCCAACACGGTCGTGAAGTGTCCGGCAGCTGTGCACACAGTACAATTAGTGGAACAAACTTGTTATGTGCGGTCACTAGACAACATCCCACTAATTTCTGAGGAGCCTGGCTTGTTCATAGCCAAAGTGGTAGCCAAACCAGACCGACATAAACGCCTAACGTTACGAATTGTGAATACCACCACGAGAGACTTTACCTTGCATCCAGACCAGGTAATAGCATTCGCTGAGACTATAGCCGACTCGGATTTGGAAAACCTTGTTGACTTGTCCCAAGACATTGACTTGACACCGCTAACCGCACCCTGTGTCCCACTCGAGCAAGTTAAACTGACTCACCTGACTGGCACTCAGAAAGACAGACTGGAACAGTTGTTACGTGCTAACACTGACTTATTTGCCGCGACTGACGCAGATCTGGGAACGACTGATGTCATAATCGACATTGACACTGGAGATAACCCACCGATCCGACAAGCTCCTTACAAAACGATCTTCTCTCGGCGAAAATATGTTGAAGAACAATTCAAAGTAATGCTAGAAGCCGTAATCATCGAAGAATCAGACAGCCCTTGGGCGGCTGCGATAGTAATTATTCGCAAAAAAGATGGAGGCAACCGTTTCGCAATAGACTTCAGAAAATTAAACAAGGTGACCAAGAAAAACAGCCACCGACTCCTCCTCATTGAGGATATCCTTGCTTCTTTGGGACGTGCGAAGTTCTTTTCGTCTTTGGTTTTGAAAGCTGGTTATTGGCAAATTCCGATGTCAGAAGAGAGCATCCCCAAAACAGCATTCATGTGTTTTCTAGGCCTGTGGAGCATTCGCAAAATGCCGTTTGGCATCTGTAACGCCCCATCTAATTTCATGGAATTAATGAATAAGGTGTTGTCTGGAATTCAAAATCAGTTTGCAACTACCTACGCCGATGACATAATAGTATACTCGAAAACGTTTGACGAACATTTGGATCATCTCGAAGAAGTCTTTGGCCGTCTACGGAAAGCGAAGCCGAAGTTGAAGTTTTCTAAATGCGATTTCTTGAAAGAAAAAATGCAGTACTTGGGACACGTAGTGTCCGCTTCTGGCATCGAGCCAAATCCTGAGAAAGTTGAAGCTATTCAGCATATAGCAGACCCGATTAACGTCAAAGGAGTCCCCTCATTTATCGGTATGTGTTCAAACTACCGACGCTTCATTCCAAGTTTCAGTAAAATTTCTACGCCACTTATAAATCTCACGAAGAAACATGCGAAATTTGATTGGACCGATGAGTGTGAACATGCTTTTGAAACACAAAACACAAATTAGCTTCAGCACCATTACTGGCATACCCTGACATCACGAAAGACTACAAATTATATACGGACGCCTCACAGACAGATGTTGGAGCAATTTTGGTACAAGAACATGGTGGACAGGAACGAGTAAAACAGTACTTATCGAAACAGTTGAACGAAACACAACGTAAATGGTCTATATTATTGAAAGAGGCGTACGCGATAGTATGGAGCGTATAGAAATTACGCCAATATTTGCTAGGATCGAAATTCACCATTTTGACTGATCACCGTCCGCTGACCTTCTTGAACATGTCACAAATAAAGAATCCAATGGTTCAGAGATGGGCTATCATGCTTTCAGAGCACAACTGTGAAGTAGTATACATCAAAGGAACAAAAAATGTCGTTGCAGACCATCTCAGTAGTATGCAGGAATCCGATCAAGCCGTGAATGTTATCGACTAAGACCATGTTCCCATGGGCGATCTCCGACAAACCGAGTTCACAAAACCAGAGGAAGAGCTTAGCAGATAAATAAAATTCAAGGACATAATAGTAAAATGGGAAAACATAGAGGAGCTTCAAAATGTTGATGAGGACATAACAAATATTCGAAAAATCATGAATGACAAAAATCACGCAGATTATCGAGACAGTTCTGCATTATATGGATTTCGACAAACTCATCTAGAAAGTCAGCGACGGACCTCGCTGTGGACAATTTCCAGGCTTACAACTATGTGTGCCTATATGTCTGAGACAGGAAGTACTGAAGGAGATGCACGAAGGTTTCTTTGCAAGGCACATGGGACTCACGAAAACTTACGAAAAGCTTAAATTTAGAAATTATTGAAATGGAGTGTGGAGAGACACAGTGGCCTATCTCAAGGCTTGCGTGCCTTACACAGGACGCAGGGCCAAGGCAGCTCCCGCCCCGATGCAGGAGATGCCAGTACCTCACTTCCCTTCGAAATGATTGCTATTGACACTTGTGGACCGTACACAGAAACGCAAAAAGGTAACCGTTACGTCATAACGATTATCGATTTGTTTTCCTCGTGGCCTGAAAGTTTTTGCACAGCACGAAAGGACGCTCACACCGTCGCAAAAATCCTTATGGAAGAAATAATTCCACGCCACTCATGTCCACGAGTCATCCTCTCTGACTTAGGATCTGAATTCAGAAATGCAGTTGTTGATGAATTGGAAACGTGCCTGAACATTCGCCATATCACAACTAGCGCGTATAGACCGCAATCTAACGACAGATGCGAACGTTATCACCGGTGCCAAAGCGACATATTGGCAAAAACCATCAACAAAAATCAAGATGATTGGGACACAAAAATTCCCGCCACTCTTGCAGCTTATCGGACTACAAACATTGGAAGCTCCGGAACAATTTCGCCATTCTTTACACTGTACGGCAGAGACCCCGTTCTCCCTCTGGACAATTTGCTCCAGCCAAAAGTAAAATATTATGGAGAGGACTATGTCCCAAAAATGCTGAACAATTTGCATGAAGCTTACAGCCACGTGAAAACGCACATAGTCAAGAGCCATGCCAGGAACCGAGAGAACGCTGACCGAAAAGCCAAACCGCGAAACTTCAAAACTGGAGATCCCGTATATTTTTATGACACAACCGTACGACCTGGCACGTCGCCAAAATTATCGCTCCGCTGGAAACCCTATTTTCGGATTATCAAGCAGACCAGCCCGGTAAATCATGTGATTAGGAACCAGATCACCGGTAAGACCCGACTGGGACATGCCCAGAAACTGCGACTAACGGACCCGAACACAGCCTGGGAAACCACCAAGGATTCCGACGAGTCAGTGAACCAGAAGTATCTGGAAAAGGCGTCAAAATTAGACCGTACAGCCCCTGAACGAGTGCTGCCTTCTAGGCCAGCCAAACGGCCGAGGCCTGGCCTGATTACAGTCCCTGTGAGCAGTGGCGTCGCCACGAAATTCTTCCAGGGGGGGGGGGACAAAATCGAAAGGGGGCCTCCTGCTCCACGAAAAGGGGCCTCCAGTGTGTTAGGGCCTCCGATTGTTTTTAGGCCCTTAGTTCGGGAATGGGAAACATGATTTCATATTAATGTACTGTTTGTTCTTGGCATGGCGCATTGTTTGCTCAACACGCAAGAGCAATATTGCTTTTGCGTGTTGAGTTTTCAGCGAAAAAAAATAATGTATTTTTTTTTGCTGAAAACTGGGACATACCAAGGTATAAATAAGTAATATGTGGATAAATACCTAAGTGTCAAAACCAACCAACGTCTCAATGCTTTTCGAACAAAAGAATATTTCCGCTGGCCTCTAGATTACAGCGAGGCTGATGCTAAGCATGTCTTTCAGACATCTCCCATTGATCAACCCACCGTTATGTCCTCCAAGAATAACTGAATATAGCTAGACTTATCCCTACTGTTATTTATTACCACAAGCTTGATGGCCTAAGCAAAGCTTAAGCGACCATTTCTCAGTTCTAGGGCGATTATTTCGCGAAGGTGACAACAAGAAGTGGGTTACATTAGTTTTCGGATCGGAATCTGAAAAATTTGCGAACTTTTCTAACATTTGGTGCTGGTTGCGAGGCACCTACCAAACAAGTTAAAATGGCAAATTCTTTACGAATTAACTCACGCGCCTGGGATTTCGACTGCAATTTTGTCAAAGGGGACTTATCGAAATGAAATGATTAGTGATCACCTAAATTATCCCGTGGAGGGGGCCTAATCTACCATTATCTTTCCTGATTCGTCTGATTTCAACCACAGCCCCCCCCCCACCTAATTCTACGGTTTTATTTTGGTATCCTTTGATACATCAACTCACACTGCTGAAATTGCACCATACCACAACAACCGGATCTGTATCCGAAAATGTCAAGCTGGAGCCCTCCAAAAAGAGGGATTCCCAAAAAATCAAGGTCAGGGTCGGTAAAATGGCTCTAGAGCACAGAACATATTACCAGATGCCTTCACAAATTGTATACGCCGCCGAAAAAATACCGAATCTCGAAAAATCGACATGGGAACACAAATACATGGCGCCAGGGTCTCGAAATGTCGGTCCGGAATTCGGACTTTTGAGAGAAAAAAATCAGAAAAGATCCATAAAAATAACATTCATCCCAGAAAACTGGCGTTTGGTAACCGGAACATACCTATCACACACACATACCTATCAAACACACACACATACCTATCACACCAATATCACACCTACAAGCACCAACGACGTGCATTCCCGACTAGAGAGAGAATGCCAGCTCACAATGGCCGGAATAAGAAGACTGACATTCTATGGCGGCCGCTCGGCCGTAAACTGACGGTATCTCTCCCACAATATTGCAACGAGTTAAAGCACGTGAAGTCCTTTTCATTATGTGACTATTGCATGGAACGCGCCACTCCGACTCCTGCCAACACCACCGACGGAAGCAAATCAAGTGCAGCAGCGTACAAAGTCGATTTCTCTTTACCTGTTCATCTCAAGGCGAGTGGCGAAGACACCTCGAACGAGACTCGGCGTCCGGCGATGCAGTAGGCCCGCTATCGCAGTCGACGGTGGCGACGTGTGACGTCGCAGTAGCTCCCTATAGCCGCTGACGATAACGACGTATGACGGCGCAGTATGTTCCCTATAGCCGCTGACGGTGGCGACGTGTGACGGCGCAGTATGCTCCCTATAGCCGCTGACGGTGGCGACGTGTGACGGCGCAGTAGCTCCCTATAGCCGCTGACGGTGGCGACGTGTGACGGCGCAGTAGCTCCCTATAGCCGCTGACGGTGGCGACGTGTGACGGCGCAGTAGCTCCCTATAGCCGCTGACGGTGGCGACGTGTGACGGCGCAGTAGCTCCTTATAGCCGCTGACGGTGGCGACGTGTGAGTAGCTCCCTATAGCCGCTGACGGTGGCGACGTGTGACGGCGCAGTATGCTCCCTATAGCCGCTGACGGTGGCGACGTGTGACGGCGCAGTATGCTCCCTATAGCCGCTGACGGTGGCGAGGTGTGACGGCGCAGTAGCTCCCTATAGCCGCTGACGGTGGCGACGTGTGACGGCGCAGTATGCTCCCTATAGCCGCTGACGGTGGCGACGTGTGACGGCGCAGTATGCTCCCTATAGCCGCTGACGGTGGCGACGTGTGACGGCGCAGTAGCTCCCTATAGCCGCTGACGGTGGTGGAGTCGGACGACGCAGTAGGCCCGCTATCGCAGCCGACGGTGGCGACGATCACGGCGAGGCTAATGGCCTCACAGCGCCACCATTCGTCGTGAGAGATAACCTGGCTGGAGGCGGCCGCCCCGGGAGACGCCTCGTGTCGGCCGACGTCGGATGTAATTGCCGTCTGATCAGGGCTCTCCGAACAGTCACGATGGAATTGAGTACCCCGGGGAGCGAGCGCCAGACACGTTGGCGCCCACTGGAATCGCCGTCGCTCAAGGACTGATGGCTGGGTGAGTCTGTGGACTCGTCGTCACTTCGGCCATACGCAAAATGCGGCAGAATGAATGCTAAGGTGACATGTGCGCAGACTGCATTTTGTGGTAGGCATTTTCTCCAATTTATCTGACGCTTGCATCCGTACGCTGAACACTAACCGTACTCAGTGGTGCAGGGGCTACGGGGAAAATGTGGGAGACGAGATCCAGGGCACCAGTTTGTCTGGAGGGGCGCAACTGTGCGTGAATAATTGTGTGAGGTACACTTGAATGTCTCTGCAGGAGCTCTTATTTCCAGTCAGAGAGGGCCGCCGAAAAACGTGAAAGAGACTAGTCCCCCGCTCCCACCCGTTCACTAAGCTCCATGGAAACCTCATTGTTGCCGGCTGGCGCCGTTTGGTCCTGCTGACAGTGCAGATGGCAGACAGGTGCGTCGCCACCGGTGGGGAGTGGGGAGGGGGCACTCGCCCCCTACCGTGAGACTGGGTGGCGGCATCCACTGAAATTTGAGGAGGCCCTATCCGGAAATGCACAGGAAAAAAAGATGAGCAAGGAGGCCGACGAGACAGAAGATCAAGCTGTTAAGGAGGACCCAAGACTGGCAACGAGGCCCCCGGAAAATCTAACCAGGTCCCTATAAGAGACGTTGGACAGAGCTTCGGAGGAGGTCCCCAGGACGAAAAGGATGCCGCCGAGACGGGCAAAAGCCACCCAGATGAGACAAGAAGGCTTCCGATGGGTGACAGGATATTCTTAACTTTGAAAACGAGGCCTCCAAAGATGGAAGAGAACGCCCCTATGACAGAAGATACGGAATAATAAGAGACATTTCTCCGGACGCAAGAGGGAGCCCCAAGATGAGGAAGAATGTTTCCACAGGAATGAGAGAATGTCATTGAGACCAGCCAGATGAGGCTCATATTTTTGAAGAATAGGACCCTAGGAGAGAAGATTTGGGACTTTGACGCAAAAACACACTGCTAAAAGGATAATGGGGCTCTAAACACATGTGAGGAGGTTCCAAGACGTGAGAAGAGGCCCCTAATTTGAAAACTGAATCACCTAGGAGAGGATAGGAGGCCCCAGAAATCAAGAGAGTGCCAACAATTATCACAGAGGCCCCCAGGGTTGCACAGGAGGCCCTCGGGATTGCAAAGGAGGACCCAACACGAGAAGGTAGGCCTGAAAAAATGATAGGAGGCCCTAAGATGGAAGAGAAAGCCAGTGGAAATGAGATGAAGATTCGGAGACGCAAAAGTAGGCCCCAAAACGGGCAAGGTTCCATCAAGATCAAATAGGATGATCTAGAAACGTGGCAGGAGGCATCTACTTCAGAAGAGTACGACACAATATTGGAAATGAGACCCATGCTGAATTAGGAGGCCCTTAAAATAGGACAGAAACCCCATTGAGTAAGAGAGATGGCTCCCAGGCGAGAAAGAAGGCTCCAAGACGGGTAAGAAGGTCTCCAGGAAATGACGAGGCAGCTGGGATAAGAAAATTGCTTGTAATTTGGAAGATGAATCACCTGGGAGAGAGGAGTGCACCAGGAGAAAATAGGCCACTCTCAAGATTGGCAAATATCGAATCAAAACGCAAAGCAGGAGGCTCTATACGTGAGAGGCGGCCTCTAATTTGAATAAGAAGGCTTCTAGAAGAGGAAAGGAGGCCCATGCCGGACTCGAGAGGAGTCCCTCAAGACGGAGTAGGTCTCCAGGGCCGAATGAGGCCCCGAAGACCGGAAGGAGTTCCCAGGAAATTGGAGGAGGCCCTTAAGACGGGAGTGGAAGCAGGTATGGAAGGAGGTGAGGTTTCCAAAATTGAAGATCCCCTCAAGACATCTAATGCTTTTCCAGGACAAAGGAGGAGGCCCACGGGGTGTGGCAGGAAGCCCCTAACTTGGCATAAAATGCCCCTGGAACATGAGAGGAAGCCTCCTGCCATGTTAAAGGGTCCAGGATGTAGGAGGAGGCCCTCCAAGACGGAAGAGGAGGACCATTAACACTCGCACGTCCAGCGGTCCGCGCCAACTTCGCATGTCCGGGGGGCAGATGTCTGCCCCTCTAAGATCTCTGGAACTATGCTAGCTAGCGACAAACGCAAACCGGCATTGGATAGCTGGTGACGGGCTCTATCGAAAGTATTTCGGTCATTTTTTTTCGCTCAGGTCAACATTCAGGTCACTGGGCCATCATAGGTCAAATTCGACCAGATCAGGTGGGACTCAGATATTTACACATATCTCAGGACCTATAACAGATAGAAACAAATGGCGAACGGTATTCGACAGTCCTTGAAATGCGCTACCGACAATAGGCGGTGTAATTTAAGGTCAGGTCAACCGAAACTATGACCTCAGGTCAAGGTCATGAAGTAGCCTATGGAGGGCATGTAATGTATCAATCGGCGATATAAGCACAGTGACAGCAATTACAGCTTTCTAGCTCAACGCAGTGCGATGTAATGCGCATAAATGTGTAGTGATCTCAGGTGACCTCAGAGACCTTGGTGATAGCGTCGTAGCCATTGAAAATCACACTGGGCGCCCAAAAGGTTGCGCCTTAACCCCCAAATTTTCAACTGCCCCATAAAATCAATTATAAACCGGAATGCCAATCTGCGATCTCACCTATCGGGTCAAGG
>JAOTOL010000762.1:112500-121521 GCA_034440575.1 Imbricaverruca yamaguchii | reverse complement strand
TTTTCGCATGGAAGTCCCCAAAGGAGAATTGCATCCGCGGCTGTGATTTTGTGAAAGTTACACCCCTGGATCATGGTGGATGATGTCATCCTTCTGATGACAAACCGCGCGTTCGGACCTACGGATCAAGACTGATTGATGTGTTATTAAAAAGCCAAAACAAACAAATAAATCTGCAGGGCATCGTTTATTTGCCTCGGTTTAACTTGGGTTTATTTATCTCTCAGATAAGAGAAGATCCGAGGCTCAGAGACCTCGGATGCACACTGCACAGGTGATGTTTCTGAACTACACGCGGCCCAGATGAAACTCCTTCAGGGCATCGGTCACATGAACACTGCAAAAGTACAAGGGGTTCGCTTTCGCATGACTGTTTAGAAAATAGTCAAGTCATAACAAAATCGGCCTGTTCTCTTAAAGACAAGTTACAATTAAGCTCGGATTATCCTGTGGCGTTTTCGCTACAGATAGCCCAGAACGGATGCAGTTCACCGGGCATCGGTGACCCAAAGTCCGCACTGGCAGCCAGGCGCTGTTCGTTCAGTCGATCTCAACTGCGTCGTCCTCACCCTTCTCCAATGTGATCCGCTCCTTCTCTGCGCGTACGTACCGTCGGTGAGGTCCCCGGCGAGGGCGTCCTCGAGTAGGGTTTTCGAAGGCTCAAACTTTGAGCAGCCACTTGGACCGCTCTGTTTGACGGCCTGGCTGGCCAGCATCCGGCCCTTGGTGGTTGCCATTGTCAGACGGTTGGTGGTGGCCGTTTTCGTCCGGTTCAGTTTACTGAACGCACGCTCAACTGAGGCGGTGGAGTGTGGTAGAGACATCAGGTCACTGGCGAACTGGGTTAGCAGCTGGAACCGCTGATGGTCGCTGGCATCGGTGAGCTGGCCCACCTCGGCCAAGAATACCGGCGGCGTCACCTCGTCTGGCTTTACTGTTGTCGAAGACAGCGCGGTTGGCAGGTCGTGCCACTCATCGTTAATCTCGTCCCTGTCCTTTTCGGCCACGAGGTTCTTGAAGCGGACCAGGAGCGGCGCCAGCGATCGCGGGCGGCGCTCGTCATCGGTCGACATCATTGCCACTTTTCGACATCGGCTGAGGACGCGGAGCTTGGCCAGGATCCCGTTGTGGTCCAGCTTGAATCTGCTCTTCACCCGACAGCACATGTCTTTCAGAAAGGCGAGCGCGTCGAGCCGCAGCGTCTTCTCCCCGTCAGACAGCGGCTCCTCCAGCAGCAGACTCTCACACCGGCCGCCGAGGTTGATCAGTTCGATCGGCTTGAAGCTGCTGGAGTCCTCGGGCTCAATCATGTGCAGCGGGACTGACGACAGGACCGATCCTTTGATGTAGAGAGCCAGGAGCTCGCGGAACCCATCGCTCATGATGGTGTGCAGGCGCTGGAGCATGCAGTCCTCCGACTGAAAGACCAGGTTGAGCTTGTCCACCTTTCGGACGACGAAGTGCACAAAGAGCAGCACGTGCTTGGTACCCGGCATCTTCATCTTCTTACTGATCTCAGCTGCTCTGTCTATCTTCCCTTCCGCAGTCCGAGCATCAGCCTCGAACAGCAGCTGAAGCGGCTCCCACTGTTCCAGGATTCGGCTCAGGACAGCGCCGCGGGACAGCCAGCGGGTCATGGCGACCTTCGGAATTTTGTGGCATGGGGCACTGACCGCTTCCTGGAGAAGTTGCAGCATACCCAGTTTCTTGGGGCCGCGGGACAGGTAGCTGGCTATGTCCTTAACCAGAGTTTCCAGCCACCTTGCCAGACACCGCGCAGCATGACCGGCACACAGCGCCAGCGAATGGCAGGTGCATCCCATCACAAACAAGTCAGGCACCACGTCTTGGAGGAACTTGCGGAAGCCAGCCTTTCCGCCCATCATCGTTGCGCAGGTGTCTGTTCCAAGACCGATGACCCCATGTATGTCGATCTCGGTGGACTTCAGAGAGGCGACGACAGCGTCAAACAGGCCGCGGGCGGTCCCATCTTGCGGCTCGACCAGGTCCAGCAGAAGGTCTTGCGTTTTCTTTTCTCTCGGATCGTACATTCTCACCATCAGTGCCATGGCCTGCGAGACTGAAATATCTGTACTTTCATCCAGCATAATACTGAATCGTCGGCCCGTGCAGAGCTTTGCGACACGCTGGGTCTCTTCGTGTGCTAGACCATCCACCATCATGTACTGCATCTTAGTGCGATTTCCTGACGCATCTTTCAGAATAGCGGAGTCTGGGGCTGCGTGCCGGACCATGTCCCAGAAGTGATCGGCGAGGCGGAATGTGAGGTCATGCTCGGCGAAGAATGCAGCGACCACCAGCTCGCATCGAGTCACTTTGCCGCTGTGTGTGCTACTCGGCATCGCCCTCGGCACGAAGAACTGTGTCACTTTGGTCCCCTTCGCCGCCGCCATGCTTTTCTTGTGCCCAGATGTCTGAGAGTGGCGCAACAGAGTGCTCTTGTTTGCCTCCTTGAAAGAGGTGCCACAGAATTGGCAGCTACATCTTAACTTGTCATTTCGGTCCTGGACCAACCACCTCGTAAGCTCCGGGTCTGAAAGCCAGTCCTTGTTGAAAGACATGGAGTACCATTTCTGTTTCTTGTTTGGCGGGGTATCGCTCCCAGAACCGGAAGCAGAAGCGCTTGACATAGTCACAGAAATCAACAATCCAGATAGGTACTGCCGGCAGAAAGGAGAGGAATGTCAGGAAAAAAGCTGATTTTTAGAGAAGTCAAACCTCGGGATATTTAGTCATGTTGTCGTAGGGGCCAATTGACACTTACGTTGATTGTTGTGGAGCCAGACAGGCACGCAACCAAGGGGCATGGCCCACTGGGCCTGTCCCTTGGTTATTATTGCCACACCATCAGAGCCTGCGAGCACGGTAAGGAGTCCTTACCATGCGGACAGGCCCTGTAAGTTGTAAGTACTAGATATAATCTTTCATGTCATTGTATAAGTATATGCATGGCATGCGTGCGAGCACAGCATACATGCATATCAGGCGTGATTCCAGGGTGGAGGGGATTTTTTTTTCAGTTGACAAGTACATATTTTTGGAGAAATGACATTAAATATAAATATTGGTACGATTCCAGCCATAACCCAAGATCAGTGCCCCAAAACCCAAGAACCCAAGATGGAGCTTCATTACCGAAGATCTTGGGTCAAAACCCAAGGAGTGGTCACGCTGGTGGCCAGGGCCCTTTACGTAAGGTACAGCCGTCGGACAGTTGGAACTTTTCATGACGTAACAATTTTTAAACGGCCGAAATCCCCATCGCCCCCCATGTTTTATATGGGTAGCTTGTAATGTAATATCTTTTTCAGGAATAAAGCTCCAGCTATGAAATAAAGACCATGCGATAGATCAGATCTTTCTCTACCAAAAATGTACTTCCGTTTTTGCCTGAAACTTACCTGAAACGCAATATAGGGGTTCAAACAGGTGGTCGCATCATGCAGGCTTTGTCCCCAGTTGGCACCATCCCATAACTTTTTTCTCACCGACGAATGCTGATAAGGAAGGAATGTGGGGTGGAACTTACGCAAATTATGGGAAGAATACAGGGGTTTTGTTTGACTCACTTTTGAGGGGACACTTGCCC
Source organism: Imbricaverruca yamaguchii (assembly GCA_034440575.1). NCBI lineage: Eukaryota > Metazoa > Arthropoda > Thecostraca > Neoverrucidae > Imbricaverruca > Imbricaverruca yamaguchii. The sequence goes on along the minus strand of JAOTOL010000762.1, from coordinate 117,911 downwards.
CTTCAATCTCGACTTTTCCAACCAATAATTTCAGGTTTTATCATGGGACCCCACTGAGTGTACTGAGTGTCCCCAGGCGCCCCCCCCCCCCGGTAGGGCTCCTAAGGGGTGGGGCGCCCGAGGAGTCGGAACAAACATATACTTACGGCATACAAAACACACAAAAAGACACTCCTGGTCCCACTCGTGGTGACCAGACCAGATCAACTGACTTAACTTGCTGGTAATCAACCAACTTGATGTTTTTAAATCCAAGTTCTTGCATGGGTTGCTTCATGAACCAGGGTAGTATTGTTGAGCAGAGCTTGCTGCATGAACCATGGCCTCACCACCCAATCCATGAATTCCACTTCAACATCATAATTTTGACGAAGTTTAATATTTCATCAACGACAGTGCAGACCTCACATTCCGCCTCGCCGATCACTTCTGGGACATGGTCCGGCACGCAGCCCCAGACTCCGCTATTCTGAAAGATGCGTCAGGAAATCGCACTAAGATGCAGTACATGATGGTGGATGGTCTAGCACACGAAGAGACCCAGCGTGTCGCAAAGCTCTGCACGGGCCGACGATTCAGTATTATGCTGGATGAAAGTACAGATATTTCAGTCTCGTAGGCCATGGCACTGATGGTGAGAATGTACGATCCGAGAGAAAAGAAAACGCAAGACCTTCTGCTGGACCTGGTCGAGCCGCAAGATGGGACCGCCCGCGGCCTGTTTGACGCTGTCGTCGCCTCTCTGAAGTCCACCGAGATCGACATACATGGGGTCATCGGTCTTGGAACAGACACCTGCGCAACGATGATGGGCGGAAAGGCTGGCTTCCGCAAGTTCCTCCAAGACGTGGTGCCTGACTTGTTTGTGATGGGATGCACCTGCCATTCGCTGGCGCTGTGTGCCGGTCATGCTGCGCGGTGTCTGGCAAGGTGGCTGGAAACTCTGGTTAAGGACATAGCCAGCTACCTGTCCCGCGGCCCCAAGAAACTGGGTATGCTGCAACTTCTCCAGGAAGCGGTCAGTGCCCCATGCCACAAAATTCCGAAGGTCGCCATGACCCGCTGGCTGTCCCGCGGCGCTGTCCTGAGCCGAATCCTGGAACAGTGGGAGCCGCTTCAGCTGCTGTTCGAGGCTGATGCTCGGACTGCGGAAGGGAAGATAGACAGAGCAGCTGAGATCAGTAAGAAGATGAAGATGCCGGGTACCAAGCACGTGCTGCTCTTTGTGCACTTCGTCGTCCGAAAGGTGGACAAGCTCAACCTGGTCTTTCAGTCGGAGGACTGCATGCTCCACCGCCTGCACACCATCATGAGCGATGGGTTCCGCGAGCTCCTGGCTCTCTACATCAAAGGATCGGTCCTGTCGTCAGTCCCGCTGCACATGATTGAGCCCGAGGACTCCAGCAGCTTCAAGCCGATCGAACTGATCAACCTCGGCGGCCGGTGTGAGAGTCTGCTGCTGGAGGAGCCGCTGTCTGACGGGGAGAAGACGCTGCGGCTCGACGCGCTCGCCTTTCTGAAAGACATGTGCTGTCGGGTGAAGAGCAGATTCAAGCTGGACCACAACGGGATCCTGGCCAAGCTCCGCGTCCTCAGCCGATGTCGAAAAGTGGCAATGATGTCGACCGATGACGAGCGCCGCCCGCGATCGCTGGCGCCGCTCCTGGTCCGCTTCAAGAACCTCGTGGCCGAAAAGGACAGGGACGAGATTAACGATGAGTGGCACGACCTGCCAACCGCGCTGTCTTCGACAACAGTAAAGCCAGACGAGGTGACGCCGCCGGTATTCTTGGCCGAGGTGGGCCAGCTCACCGATGCCAGCGACCATCAGCGGTTCCAGCTGCTAACCCAGTTCGCCAGTGACCTGATGTCTCTACCACACTCCACCGCCTCAGTTGAGCGTGCGTTCAGTAAACTGAACCGGACGAAAACGGCCACCACCAACCGTCTGACAATGGCAACCACCAAGGGCCGGATGCTGGCCAGCCAGGCCGTCAAACAGAGCGGTCCAAGTGGCTGCTCAAAGTTTGAGCCTTCGAAAACCCTACTCGAGGACGCCCTCGCCGGGGACCTCACCGACGGTACGTACGCGCAGAGAAGGAGCGGATCACATTGGAGAAGGGTGAGGACGACGCAGTTGAGATCGACTGAACGAACAGCGCCTGGCTGCCAGTGCGGACTTTGGGTCACCGATGCCCGGTGAACTGCATCCGTTCTGGGCTATCTGTAGCGAAAACGCCACAGGATAATCCGAGCTTAATTGTAACTTGTCTTTAAGAGAACAGGCCGATTTTGTTATGACTTGACTATTTTCTAAACAGTCATGCGAAAGCGAACCCCTTGTACTTTTGCAGTGTTCATGTGACCGATGCCCTGAAGGAGTTTCATCTGGGCCGCGTGTAGTTCAGAAACATCACCTGTGCAGTGTGCATCCGAGGTCTCTGAGCCTCGGATCTTCTCTTATCTGAGAGATAAATAAACCCAAGTTAAACCGAGGCAAATAAACGATGCCCTGCAGATTTATTTGTTTGTTTTGGCTTTTTAATAACACATCAATCAGTCTTGATCCGTAGGTCCGAACGCGCGGTTTGTCATCAGAAGGATGACATCATCCACCATGATCCAGGGGTGTAACTTTCACAAAATCACAGCCGCGGATGCAATTCTCCTTTTTGGGACTTCCATGCGAAAAGTCGAGATGTCAGAGTTGAACTTGAGAGTATATAATGCTGGCGGGTGCACTTGCACCCGCCAGGATATACAAAGTTACACCCCTGACTATGACGCCAGGGCGGGTCATCAACCTGTTAACGAATCAGGAAGTTTGATTTTCGGATTCCAACAGGGCACTGAACAGTTCGATACTTTGGAGTCTACATCATACATTTTAGTTGTTGCATTTACAACTACTGTGGTTCCTACAGTCGATACAGTGCGAAATACCGCTGATTAATGCTTATTTACGCATATATGATTTTTAATACGAATTTAGCGAAAACCTTGGGTTTGACATGAAAATCTTGGGTTGAACTGTGACAAATCTTGGGGTAAGCCGTGGAGCGGAGTGGTCACACTGCTGGCCACAAGTACTTGCCGTACTCACTTGTATGTGGCAAAACCTCATGCAAGGGCTGAGCACCAACCCTGGTAGAACTTGATCGTGATCCAACCGCAGGAATTCATTCACGTGTCCGATTACTAACGGTTTTTCTTTTATTGCATAAAGTCAACAGGAATTGTGGTAATTCATCAGCTCACAACAAATGGTAACAATTTTGAAACAGCTTGTACTACCGTCTGCCGGCACGTATGTAAGCTCTGGTGCCGCTGAGCGTTTACGGTGTCATCTAGCGTAGTGGCGGATGATGGCAAGACATTTGCATGCTATCCGTCTGCAATATGCCATGCAATGACCAGGCCATGAAATACAATGATGCCTTTTCATGGCCTGGTCAGGCGTAGGAACGTCCCCAAAAGTGAGTGGGCCAGGGTGAACAGCAGGGACGCATCATGACATTTCGCAAAGTACCATGGTTGAGCACTTTTGGGTTGATAACCCGATAATTTTAATTGTAAATACACCACTTTTACCACTAAGTTGGGGACCGCTAAAGGGATGGGGCAGGCACCAGGACGCGCTTATGGCTAACAACAAGATGCGATACTGAAAAGGACTACCATCACAGTATAAGTACGTTGAAATTCACAATTCTAGCTGGACTTTGAAATCTTCACGACTAATGGATGCATTTGTAATACTCAGTTTACCTTCTTGATGCGAGTGAAACCATTAGTATATTACTGTTCAAACAAAATTTCTTCAATTTCCGCTATGTGCGTTTGTGTGGGGTGAGTGCAAGCTCATTACAGCGTCACTAATGGCTACGTGGTGTGCCCTAGTTTCCAAGATATAGTACCAAATGTCCGTGAGACGTCATCCGTTGTTCACCGATGTCGATGAGGAGAAAGAATAGCACGCCAGTGCAAATTATCCCGTAAACGAACATTTTGAAATGGCCAAAAGATGCAGGGGGTCATTATGAGTTCACCGATCTATGCTTTTGCACAATTCAGATTGTTGTTCATTGAGTTGAGATTTTCCCCTTAGACATTCTTCACACATTCATATTTTCATGGCAAGTTACTTGAAGGTGAAGGTGAGAAAGGGTTTGATTTTATTAAGATTGCCAGATATAGCCATACTTAGTACTTATTGGCCCACAGGCGTTTCTAAGGCAGTATTCACCTTACAAGTTTGCACTGGCTGCTAGTAAGAACGAAGCCTACTTGCTGGCCGATGAAGAAATAATTATCATGATTATTGTTGGAGAGGATGAGGAAAGGAAAGATGGGTGATCGCTTGTTGAAGATGCTTTGATCCGGTTTGTGGGAGGCCATGATTGGCAAGCTCAATGAAGGGGAAAAAGAAAAACGCTATAAATAATTACACATGATATTGTGTTCGTCCTGCGGGCCTCAACAGTCACCTCAAACATTTGTGTAGTGCACATCATCCACTTTATAATATTTGCCACTTGGAAGAAAATGCTACAACTGCATCACGTGACACCCGGCTGAGAGGGAATGAAAGCGCATACATTGAGGACCAACAAAGCAGTGCAAAATAGCTGATAGGTGACAACACACGACACCTCAAAGTCATAACGTGTTCAGACTTAGGTCCGCAAGGGCCCATCCTGAATTCACTTCGGTGACGAAATCCGGATAACCACTTAGCTTTGACGCACCTCATTTCTGATTAAATAACAACGCTTCCAGATTGGGTACCGAACTAAGACTCCAGTTAGGTGTTCTTTTTAACCTTTCCGATTTCCTTTGTCTTTGGATGTGTTTTAAGGCACCAGCATTTTTTTTTTTGCTTGGGGCTCGGCACGTGTTTGCGATACCAGCTTTTTAAACAAAAGTAAAGTTTTGTTACTTATTTTTGTGCACCGACGATAATTTGTAGGCATCGGCGGGTTTTCGCAGACCCCGCAGTGTTCATTTAGTGCACTGCCTTTTCGTTCCTTTTCTAGGACCATGTCGATTCTTTAGGGACCTAGCCTGCTTTTGAGGCCCCATGCTGTATCAAACCCCGCTGTGCTTTGAGGGATCGTTGTGTCTTGATTTTTAGCTAAGGTGGGTATACTTAGAGCAGCAGAATGTCTTAAAGAAATGCCGCTTTTTCCAGACTCGGAAAGCTTTGAAGCGCTCGGTGAATTTCCGTTCTCCAGTTATGCTCTTTGAGTCCCGCAGTATTTTTCTCATATTTGTGGGACTTCAGCACGATATTAAGGGCCCGGTATAATTTCTTTCGATCCGGTCTCGACGTTTGTGGCCCAGTCGCGTGGTTCCGGGAGAATCCGACGCCAGTTTTCTGGGCTTGACAGTTTTTGGTGATTTCTTCTGAA
>JAOTOL010000762.1:100000-110000 GCA_034440575.1 Imbricaverruca yamaguchii | reverse complement strand
CTGCTCGCATGCAGCATGCAGATAGGAGAACATGTAAGACAATTAATAAAATCAGTTACTCAGTTTGCATGGGCCGCGGTAATTCGAATTTCTACCTTACACAGCGCAGCGTCGCATTTGTTGTCCCATGAAAACATTTGTCGTACTTTAGTAACTTCGAATTCAGCGCGGGCTGAAATCCTGCCCCCCCAGAAGGATTTTAGCAATGGGAACACGGGGGTAAGTTGCTCGTCTCACAATCGAAAGGTTGTGGGTTCGAGTCTCACCTGTCGCTACTCTTCGCCCGCGACCAATCGGCGTGAGAGATTGGCAACGCTACGTGACTCAACGGTCGATGTGTCGTAAAAACCAATGACCAACCGACTAGCAATGGGAACGGATTTAGTTTATATTTACGGTGAAAACAGAAACGTGACTCATATCCGTGTCGCGTTACACAAAAACAAAGTATTTTAATCTACTTCCCTGTGGGCCATGAAAATTATTCGAGGGAAGGTGAAGTTCAAGTGATGCTGGGGATGGTGCGATATCGCCAATTATTTCGTGCTACCGTCGGCAACAGGCATAGCGATGCGCACGTTAGTTCGCATTGAGAGCGTAATTCGAAGTTGTTCGAGCATGACAATTTGAATGGTTCCCCGTAGTCAGAAAAACTAGAACAATTAGGTACATTTAAGCATTGAATTCCATCTTATTCACCACAAATATAGCAAGAATGAGCGCATTCAAGCTGTAGTGATCGCTTAGGATGTAATATGATATCAGTACTACTTATTGTATTTTTAAGTTTAATGAGATGGAAGACATCATCATTGTAGATACTGTGATGCTATGCTTCACCTTCAAGTAACTTGCCATGAAAATATGAATGTGTGAAGAATGTCTAAGGGGAAAAGTTCAACTCAATGAACAACAATCTGAATTGTGCAAAAGCATAGATCGGTGAACTCATAATGACCCCCTGCAGCTTTTGTCCATTTCAAAATGTTCGTTTACGGGATAATTTGCACTGGCGTTCTATTCTTTCTCCCCATCAACATCGGTGAACAACGGATGACGTCTCACGGACATTTGGTATTCATTGGATTTGGTTTAATCAAATTTGACGATGTATAGCGGTAGTGTTAGTTGATCAGGAATACGTTCATTGAAACGAGCGATCAGTTCTGAAGGCGTGCCAGGGGAATTTTTAATTCCTACCATCCTTTGATCAAAATATTAAATTTCACATGCAACCACATCATGCTTCCGGCGTTCCCCATGCTTAAGCTATAGGGAAATCCGCTGACATGACAACCTTAGAACAAAACTGACGATTACTAACGACCATTATACTGGAGTCTAAGTGGTATCACCTGATACAGAAATTGTGAATGTATCCATCACAGGTGGGGCAAAATATCTAGATCGCATACTTTCTTCGTTTTGACAATTATCTTCATCATTTTGTACGTAGCGGCCGCGGCCACCATGCGACCCAATGGCATGCTTACAGTTCGAAGATTCGCCACTAGGTGCAAACGAAGCGCCACCAGTAGCGTGGCCGCGCACGTTCCCTATCGCACTTGGGTGATGATTTGGATGGCCATACTCAACAAGGAAATACTTTGATAGTAGGTTAGTATTTTCTTTGAAATCTGTTGGATGAAAAACGTATTGGCATTTGGTAAGCTTCATCACCTACTATTCTGAAAAGTTTCAAATCTGATAACACCAGACAAGCTTTGCCTATTACTTAGTACATGCGTAAGTCGGTACATAGGTACCTTCCTAGAATCTTGCGATTATTGCCTTATGCTTTGGGTATTATTGCACTTTAACACGCGCCCTGGAGGGGTGGTGGGTTAAATCCGCCCACCCCTCCGGTTTTTCATACATAACTCCAGATCTTACCGGCCGATATGCGCCATTGTATGCGTACCTGCTTAAAAATGAGCGGTGCGTTTTTTAAAGCACTGAAAACGAAATTCTGACGAATTTTTTTTCCGAGTTGGGACCGTTAAAGATACAAACATTTTTCAGCATTAGACTACAAAAATCGGCTCTGAAGTACTTCCCGTATATTGGCAAAAGTGTTGCCAAGTGTCCTTGGCAACACTAGCGACTTGTTTGATGTATATGGTTGTGCTATATAGTTTCAAAGTCATGTTAGGTAACCAAGGTCAAGTCAGGTCAAGTTCATGACAGGTTAATGGAACCAAACTTGGTCAACTGAAATGTTGTCATAAATGCAAATGACTGTCATGCGATTGATGTCACTTTTCACATTACTCCCTAGACATCCTGAAAACTACTGTTTGTCATTGTGTACCTAAACGATTCCATACTTTATTCATGTACTTCACTCCTTTTTTACGAAGCTGATTGCCCGGAGCCGCCCAACGGAGCAATGGGGCTGGCGGCCTGGTTCCGGTAACTGGAGCAGGCAATGGCCTAATAAAGTACTCATATATAGGTGACCTGAGGTCAAATACGGGTTTAGCGTCTGTATTGCAACATTAGTGATATCCAAAACATCATTGGTGCCGATTTCGGAGCATTTAAACACAATCACAGCTATCCAGAACAATGACAATTTTGACCTCATTTGACCTGGAATATATTGATCTAATGTCATGAAATTTGTACACAATAGAGACAACTGCCGTACCCATCCGCCCTGGGAGTTTCGTTGCTCCAGCTTCAATAAGAGCACAGATCTTAGGGGGACGGAAGCGGTATCCGCAACGGTCCATTGCGCGTAATCTTCAGAGGTCCTCCAGAGCGCGTGGTAAGGTATCCACAACACAAGTTTTACACATTCTACCTCCATGAATCCATCCATATTATACAAGGCTTAGATTTTCAATATGGCATCGGCACCAAAAAGTGTGTCCCTGCATTGATGCATTGATAATCTAAGGCTGTCGAAGTCACCTACCTATGATGAGGCCATGCTCGATTTCAAGCTGACTAACGTGTTCTGCACAAGATGACACCACACATGAACTATGTCATCACAGATCAAGTCGTGACTTATTTGATCCCATGTGACCTGGATCCCGGCGGTAAGGCATAGCCCTTTCCCAGACGTTCTAAATCATGTTATTTTCGGTCATGGAAAAAACTTGGGCCATTGCAGGCTGGCCATTGCAGTCTACAACGACAGTCTACTTGAGACGCCCTCTGCATGATCCTGTCCTGCCCGGTCATTGGCGACCGTCCGCGAGCGCCAGGTTTAGACGGCTCTGAGTGAAGGCGGCTTGGACGTGAACCTGGTTCCTACGGAGTCAAGTGCAGAAGCCCTCCACTACCGCGACCCTGACGTCTATCGTGAGATGCTGGGCATCGTCGCTGAGCTAGAGAGGAGGAAACTGAGTGAGAAGATTGCTGTTGAGCTGGTGTACAGCATACAGAGCGACGGCAGTATGGACCGGCAACAACTGGACAATAAGTTTGTCACGGTTCGTGTGATAGATGATGGCTGCCAGCTCCAATCCTTCCTGGCAGGCGTGGTAGAGCCGGAAGAAGGCGGAGCACAAGATCTCCTAGGTTCGGTGAAGCAGATCATACAGGAGCTGAGTCTGCCGTCTGAGACGATGGTGGGAGTCACCACCGATGGGGAGAGTGTCAAAACGGGTCGGCAGTCAGGCCTGTGGAGCAATTATAAATTATTTGTGAAATAGGGTGGAATATACCACTTTCTGAATACTCAATCGACATCCTTTTCCAATAAGTATCGGCATCCTGCTCCTTGGATCCTACACCATCAGCTCGAATTTGAGTCTGAGGCATCAAAAGCATTCTAAATGACACTAATTCCGTGGCAAATTTCGACATCCCACTGCGCTCGTTTCGACATCTCACACCTGACGAAAAACCATTATTTTAACCCTGCTGTGGTGGCGCCTCAACGATCTGTTGGGTCGACAGATTATTATTATCTGGTGCGTGTGTCACCGGAGTCATCTCGCTCTGGAGAGCGTAGAGAAAACGGTCCCTGAGATCCAGCACTGGAAGTCTGACCTCCGTGCTGTCAGCAGCCACTTCCGGACGTCCAAGATACGGACGAAGAAGCTCCGTGACAGCGTTGGCGTGGTGGCGTTTCCTCCAGTGTTTGAAGTGAGGTTCGCGGAACATCTGCTGTCCTCGGTCAATGCCACTCTGTCCAACCTGGCTGCGTGCAGGGAAGTGTGGGAGAGTGTAGCGGTGTCAGGAAGTCGCACGGAGAAGGCCGAGGTGAAGGTGTTTCTGCGAAAGTGGACAGCCGGCGGACAGACTGTCCGTCTCACAGCTCTTATGGCTGACATCTGTGGGATCTTCTGTCACCTACAGAAGACATTTCAGAGGGGTGACCTGGTACTGCCCAAGGTTCTGGGGACACGAGATGCGGCGGTCATGCAGCTGAAGCTGATGGACGCCAAGCCTCTAGCAGGTGCCCAAGAGGAGAAATTGGGAGACGTCCAGGAGGAGGGTGGAGCTCGGTGTCACAACAGCAATGTGACCACGAAGCGCAACTTTGGTGCCGTCAGGCTGGAAGTCGTCGGCTCTGCCATCAACTTCCTGACAGACAGGCTCAACGTGGAGCAAGAGGACGTGGTGCGTGTCATTTCACAGATGCTGGAAGCGCCTTCAGTGGCTGCGTTTGTAGCTGCTGGCCGGGATCTGATCTCTGGACTGTTCGGCCCGGGGAGTGTCACGACTTGTGACTGACGTCTGCGATGACTGGGAAAGATGACTGAGGCACGAGCACAGCACACTGATGCGAAGAAAAAGCTACTGGCGATGACAAGATGCTCCTCTGGGGTGTGCAAGAAGTTGCTGCCGTCATTGCTGTGCGTCGCGCAACACAGCATGGGTACCGAGCGGGCAGTTTCCCACTACGTCATCCGCAGCAGCCACCGCCTCCGTATGCAGCTGACCACGGCCAACGACCGACTCATGATCAGTGTCGACGGCGTAGGCGCGGCCAGCTATGACCCGCGGTCTGCTGTGGCAGCCTTCTTAATGGCGAAGCAGCACCTGAACAAGCACCCCGATCCAGCTATTTGTAATCAACGGGAGTTCATCAGGAAGTACTATAGGCCTGCCGGGGCGCTGAAGAGGAGACAGAGTCCCAGTCATGCGAGACCGAGTCGGTGTAACGTGTGATTTACGAGTCAGAAACGGTACTCTAGCGGCCCCGTGGCCGACGCCCGGACACTTGAGCCACTCAAACAGCGGGAGCGGGGCATGGGGAATGGGTGGGGGGGGCGGTACGGTAGTCGCCTCAGCGTGACGGTCTAGAAAAGCTGCGATGTTTTTCGAGGGAGCCTGTGGGACAAGTGTTGCTTGAGCGTGGCGAAGACGATTGACGAGGGTAGAGTGGCATGTGTTCCCACGGGGAAACCATGCAGGGGAGTCGGGTGGGGCCGGCGGTGTTCCAGTGTCGCCGACACGGGCTAGGACCTGTAACTATGTAGGTGTGGGTGGCTGGCCTGGTATGGACTGAGTGGAGCGGAGTGTTATGGTGCTTGTGGTGGTGTGATAGCGAGTCAAGAAGTCGCATATGGATTTGTTGTCTGCGTGTTAACACTGGCGCATATCTCAGGTTTGTACATCGGGTGTGTCCAGAACAGAGTCTGCGAGCGAGCTACGATTGCGTGTATCGGTGTATGTTGTGTTAACATATACATATAATCAATGTACCTATGACGTGACACTAAACTATCTACTTTGTTATGACTGACTAGAGGGTACCTACTTATTGATTTTCTTTTATGAAAGTCTAACTAATCGAATGGTTAATACCTACATCATTCAAAAACAATGAAATCACGCATTTTTGTGTCAATGCCTTCCGCTATTGTTTGCCAATGGGAAGCCTTTTTTATGCTTTGCTCCAGTCGTCAAAATTCCTTAGCCGAGGCCCTGCAGTGAAACCAGCGACTTCGGTGGAAGCAATTTATTGAAGCTAATATCCAAGTCAGACGATATAAAAAGTACTTAAAGCAACAAAACTCATCGCGATGATTTCTTTCAATCCGGCCAATTATTAAATCTGGTGCACCACAAACCCTTACGTATTTTACTGCCTGAACTTTGGCAATTTCTGGGGCACCGGCACATCATCCTTGATGCTCACTTTGCACCGTTGCACGTAGTACAAAAATGCGTTGAACTTTGCAGTGAATCGCAGGTTCAGCAAGGAATAAGGAATAAGTAATATTCTGACATAATAGATGGCACAGTAGCATGACAGAATAGAAGGTTGATTTCCTCGTCAGCGGTCACCAGCACCACATCTCCAGCAACAACCGAATTATTAGTTGTGGGGAACATCGGTATAGTGTTCTCGTTTACACCACCAAATAGTGCGGCATGTTAACCCCCCCCCATAGGCAGATGGTTTGCTTCGAGGTATCGTCTGAAAATAGTAAACCGTTGTCATTGTGCAGTTATGCTTGGGTCCTAACACACGAGAAAAAACCTATCACCCATGTATTATTTAGACATAGTGAGGGGCCCAAAAACCAAGCTTGTATGTACATAATCATACCGATGAGCGAGTAAAACGTTTGGGTATAAGAGAGTCAACAAACTAGTTTTGCTTCAAACGGGCCCTGAAAGCGCAACATACGTTCTGAAACATCTTATAGAGCGGCATCAAATGTACAGATCATACGACATACCAGGATCACTGGGTCATACTCTTTCGCGTCGGGCAAGCTCTTTCCTTCTATCTCCATTATTGAATATTTTGAATCCCAATGTGGCAAAGGTCAGAGAAAAACAATTTGTGAACAATTTGCTAATGATAGGAACTTTCCAAATCTGCTCAATGTACACATATCGCCATATTTGGTTTCAAGCTGACCTACACCATGTGCTATACAACCTGGCATCATGCACGACTAATGCTGTCGAAGGTCAGGACATTACTATTTTGACCCAGCGTGACATAGATGCCTAGGGCAAGATCAAAGCGTTTCTCCAGACATTTTGTGACATGCTTCTTCGCGTCGTGCAAGCTATTTTCTTCTATCTTTCTCGATAATTGTCTTTCATGCCAACATTTCATCGGTCGGCCCAAAAGACTCAGTTCCAACGGATTTGTAGTTCCACGAATGCCCCTTAGATTCACATACAAACAAACCATATTTGGTTGCAAGTTAACTTACATCATGAGTTACACTTGATGACATAATTAGTCACCCATGTTGTCGGCTGTCAAATCATACGCTAGTTTGCCCCCGGTGACCTGGATGACCGAGGCAACTTGAATCCAAAAGTTGTACATGCTTTGTGAGAAGAAAAACGTGAACCATTTCATTCTATCTACATCATCAAATATTTTGAATCCCGGTATGGCAACAGGCGGCAAAAATCAAGTCCCACCGACCTTTAATATATAAATGCTCAAAACAGTCAAATCCATAAATAAACATGACATGTTTTTCTTGATGCTGACCAAAACCCCAAGCTACGAGATAACACCATTAATGACCTGTATGGTCGCAGACGAGGTGTCATGAAATACTGTTCCTCAGTGATATGTGGATTCCTCGGGCGAGGTGAAGGCGTTGCTTCAGACGTTTTATAACATGCTGTATCAAGTCGCGCAAACCATTCACTTCTATCTCTATTACTGAAGATTTTGCATCCCAACATGATAACAGTCGACCGAAAAAGTAGGTGCAAACATAAAAGCATGCGATATTTGGTTGGAAACTAACCTAAACCATGTACTCAACAAAAGGCACCGATGTTCTCGGAGATTATGTCATGACTTAATTTGCACCTATGTGGCCCACGTTATCTTCGTCGATTTAGAGAATTTGTGTGATTACTAGGTCGTTGGAACTTCGCATATTTTGACGGTCGTTGCCATATTGGGATTGAAAATACTGAATAAAAGTTATGTAAACTGAAGTTTTTTCCATGACCGAAAATAACATGATTTAGAACGTCTGGGAAAGGGCTATGCCTTACCGCCGGGATCCAGGTCACATGGGATCAAATAAGTCACGACTTGATCTGTGATGACATAGTTCATGTGTGGTGTCATCTTGTGCAGAACACGTTAGTCAGCTTGAAATCGAGCATGGCCTCATCATAGGTAGGTGACTTCGACAGCCTTAGATTATCAATGCATCAATGCAGGGACACACTTTTTGGTGCCGATGCCATATTGAAAATCTAAGCCTTGTATAATATGGATGGAAGGAAATGGTTTGCACAACATGAAAGAGCATGCCACGAAGCGTCTGGAGCAACGCTTTTGCGTTGTCTAAGTTGTCAAGCCTGGATCAAAACAGGTCATGATCTGACCACCCTGGGCAAGCCATAATCAGTCACATTTTGTACAGCTCATGCTGTGGGTCAGCTTCAAGCCAAATATACCCGACAGATTCATGTTATCACGATGACAGATTTAGAGCATTGGTGCCATTGACAAGGCACTCGTAATTAGTTTTTGCCAGCAGTTCCAATATTGGTATTTTACAATATTCAATTTCAGACAGAATGAAATGATTTAGGAGACACGACGGAGCAACACTTGCTTCTTGCTTGCTTCAGGTACCCAGATCCTACAGGAATGAAATTGGCCATGAACTGACCTGACAATATAGGTAATAAATGGTATTATCTTACAAAGTGCATGTCGTGTTTTAGCTTCAAGCCAAATATCGTATAATTATATGTGCTTTTGACGGATTCACAGCATCGATGTATTAAAAGCATATCGGGACTGGAGACTTTGGCCAGCCGTTGCTAACTTGGGATTCAAAATCCTTAACCCGCCCCGTCGCGGGAGTCATGCACTCCCCTAAGGATTTCCGTCCGCGGATAGTGAAAAACAAACGGCGCGCTACAGCACCCCAAAACTTGGGACCCTTTTCCACATTAACTTGGCATGTTGTGTGGAAAAGGTGAGGTAAGTTCACCGACGGTCAATTAGTTATTTAAGATCAAGTGAGGTGACCTCAAAAAAAGTTAAACCAGTCGTCACGCTTTAGTGGATAAATATATTTGAATGAAGCTTTCAGCTCTTCCTTATTTTTATGGAGTCAACAAAGCGCACGTTAGTTTTTTTAATTTCTTTTCTTGCTTTTGCTTTTGACATTTGGTTTGCGTTGGTTTGCATTTGTCAATTGGGGCTACAATCGAAGATTCTGGCTAAAGTAAGCATTTGTCATTATGGCAAGTTGTAAAGCAATGATTCACGGTCCGCACTACCCACTATACAAATGAAATTCCAAGAACATTTTTAATACAATGTTTTGGAAAAACATGTATTTTTCCGTCGGCAAAAATTGAAACTACTGGGGGCGTTCCACGACAGATCGACAAATAAAATTTCGATTTTGCACCCGCACATCTCAGATTTTGATGAAAATGAGTCTATAGGGTTATCAGCAGCCCTAAACACGCCTGTGACATTTTCAGGCCTCTCCGACGTCCGGTTTTCGAGCTACAGCCTGCGACATTTTTACATTCGATGCATACATGGCTTTGTTTGGCAGGACTTTTCCCTGCTACATTGAATGATAAGTAGGTGAGTTTGTATATCAAAATGATTGCAATCCCATGCAGAATGAACGTTTATCACTATTGAAACCATAGCTATTAAATATATGTCAAATATAACACTTTAAAAAATGCCAAGTTCTCTTGAGCAATTTTCCCCTTCGATATTGTGATATTTGATATTTTTTAATGAAAGAGCGTTGATTATTACCTATATTTCATCAATAAAAAAGTGGTTATCGGCTTATAAATATTTTAAACATAATTTCAAACACCAACCGCCGGGCCTCATTTTACCCAATACGGCGTCGTTCAGCAACGGCCGCGGCCAGCTGCTGCCAACGGGGGATAGGGGTGCTGGCGGCTGTCGTCCGCGGCCCCGTGGGATTGAGAGGACACTATGCAGATTATTTATAAACACCAGGCAGGACGTTTTAGCACTTCATTTATTATTCACACAAATAACAAGCCGGAAAGTACATGTACATTTGCGAATGCTAACGAGATGGTA
>JAOTOL010000762.1:0-95000 GCA_034440575.1 Imbricaverruca yamaguchii | reverse complement strand
CGGTTAAAATAAAATAAAATTATCAGCGCCAGACCACAAAAATCGGCGCTGATGCGCTTCCCGTATATTGACAAAAGGTAAATGTCCTTGGCAACACAGCGACTCGTTTGATGTATATTGTTATGGTGTGTCGTTTGAAAGTTATGTTAGGTCACCGAGATCAAGTCAGGTCAAACCCAAGACAGGTTAATGGAACCAAACTTTGTCAACTGGAATGTTGTCATAAATACAAATGACTGTGATGCGATTGACGCAACTTTGCATGTTATTCCCTACACATCCTGGAAACTACTGTTTGTCATTGTGTGCCTAAGCGTTTCCATATTTCGATTCATGTACTTCACTCCTTTCTTTGCGAAGCCAATTGCGCCGAGCCGCCCAATGGAGCAGTCGGCCGTGCCGGGTTCCGATAACTGGAGCAGGTAATGACCTGATAAAGTGCTTCTATATAGGGGACCTGAGGTCAAATGCCAGGTCTAGCATCTGTATTACATCATTAGTAATGTCTAAAACATCATTGAGGCCCAATTTGGAGCATTTAAACACAATCACAGCGATCTATAACAATGACAAGCCAATCCACGCAAAACGAGAACATGTTTTACAATTTGACCTTATTTGACCTTGAAGATATTGACCTAAGGTCATGCAATTTGCACACAATAGTTCACCACGGTGCCCATCCACCCGGCAAATTTAGTTCCCCAGCCTTACTAGGAGCCGAGATCTTAGAGGGGGCGGAAACCGCCCCCATTCAGTGCGCTTAGTTTTCAGAGGCCATCCAGGGCGCGTGCTAGCATAAGTTAGTTTGGCGAAGGATCGGTTGGCTCATATGAGACGCTGAGAAGCATGCTACATCGTCACGCTTTGGAGGTCAGGCAGGGCGACCGATATTTCAGGGCAAGACGCTAAGTTGCTAGTAGTATATATTTCAAGATACCGTGGGTAAGGTGTGACGGCGACTTCGGCATTAATCATCCTAGTGATAACCTTCCAATATTACAGCAGTGCTATCGAATGAGTTAACAGGCAAACATACGGAACAAACTCACTACACAAACTAGGACTGCACTGGCTCAGTTTTTCATCATTACGCACATAGAATTAGAACAGCGACCAGGCTCAGCTGTCATCGATAACAAATTCCTGTATCTGCCTGCGCATGTGGGCCGCCCGAAACCTGGCCTCCATCTGGCGCCACACATACGGCGGCAGGCTGTCCACGGCGGCCATGTCGCGCACCATCAGCTGGCAGCCGTAACACAAGCTGGCCAGCAGCTCGGCCCGGCGCACCTTCCCCGAGCCTCCGCAGCGCCCATCGCCACCGCGACACTGGCGCGAACTGCAGGTTACATCGCCGCCGCCAGACGTCTCTGTCACCTGCTCTGGCTCAGCAACAGGCGCTGAGCGCGCAGCGTCCCGGTCATAGTCGAAAATGGTCGGACCCGAGGCCGAGACAAGCTGTGAAAAGCGTGTGGCGTGTAGCGCCGACGCCGAGCCGCCGCCCGTATCGAGAGGCAGCCTACAGAGGGCGCAGTCGACAGGCAACGCACCCACTGCCGCCAGCTTGGTGCCGGTGCGGTACACTGTCGACACGGTGGCCGGGAAGTCCGCCTGCAGGCCCAGCACGAACGCCTCGGTGGCACGGCCGATGCTGGCGCCGGCGGACGCGCGCGTGTGCAGACTGTTGCCGGCCACGTACTCCACGCCGCTGTGGTGGGCGAACAGCGCCACCTGTTTGGCGCAAATCTCGCGCAGGGGGCGCAGCACCAGCAGGCCGTCGTGCCGTTGGTCGGCGAGCGCTGTCTGTTGCTGCGCGTGCGCGCCGCGGCCGCCGGCCAGGTCGGCCAGTAGTCGCACGGCCAGCCGCGTCTCCGTCTCGGCCAGCATCAGCAGGCGGCAATCGAGCTGGCGGGCGGCGCGCGCCAGCAGCTCGCCTCGCAACCGCTCTAGCAGCTGCTCGCGGCTAGTGCCCGAGCCGGCCGCTGTCCATAGCTGTAGCAGTTGGTCACTATACCGATGGAGGTCGGCCGCGCCGTCCTGAGCCTCGCTGCTGCTGTCGGTCCGTATCTCAGCATGCTCTGAAGGGGCGATGTCGACGGTCTCACCTGGAGCAGGTTGCACGGCCGTGACTATGGACACGCCATCGGCCGCCATGACGTACTCCAGCGGTACGCTGTACACGGGCAGTCCGGTCTCCACCGCCAGTCGCAACACGGCCGCCGGTTGCGGGTGCGCCAGCAGCGCCGACTCGTCCACGTGCAGCAGTCGCGGCTGGCAGCGCAGCCGGCGACTGCCGGCCTGCTGCACGCCATCACGCAGCAGGCGCGCCAGCACACAAGAGGCTGGTCTGCCGGAGAAGGCCACCAGAACGAACTCGCCGCGGCCGCCGGCGCCCGGCTGCAGCAGCCGCGACTTGCCCAGCGTGGCGCGGAACTTGTGTGTGACGGCAGCCAGGAAGCAGGCGATGCAGTAGATGTCGTTGACGCGCAGCAGCAGTGCGGCCGGCTGAGCGCGACACTTCTGGCAGAGCGTGTGTCGACCATCGGCCCGCACGACAGACGATCGGAGTCGGTCGGCCTCCTCCTTAGCGCGGATATCGGTCAGGTCGTCCTCTTCGATGCTGCACATTATCTCTACCCGCGACCAGGAAATCGACTGTGGCCAGATAGTAGATGAAGTTAGCTGCCAATCAGAGCTTCAAAGTTTTACTGTTGCTTCTTTGCATGAAAAAGAAGGCACCAGATGTCAGACTGCCAAGTGCTGTATTGACACTCCTCATTTTCTAGGCGACAAAACAGGCAATGAAGGCAAGGCCGTCATGCTCCAGTCCCAATTTGGTGATGATTGGTTATTAGGGCTCTAGGGTACATCGGCTACTGTGGTCATGTCGCTCCCATTTGGTGATGTTGGTTGGATTATATTCATAATGTGAATTGAATTGGCATCAAACTGGTTTAACTGTTACTTTATTTAGCTACACAAAGATAAGATGGTCCAAAATGCAGCAAGCACACCAGACATGTATGATTCAGCACTTAATACCATACAGATTTGGTATGTAGTGGTGGTGAATTAGAGTTTAGGGGTGTGTCAACATCTATGGTCATTTTGTGCCCATTTGGTATGTAAGTTAATTCATGAATGGCACCAGGCTTCAGGAGAGGCAGGTGTTGCCATTGTGGCATCAGCCTCAGCTGAATCAGGTACCCAGGACCATAATCATCAAAGGTAAAGTGCTTGGACCAAATGATTCAGTTGATTGGATAAACTCTATCAATTCGTTTTCACTTTGTCAACAAAATCTTACATGTATTTCAATCTCTTGGAAACTTCAGCATGTTGTTTGACAAACTCTCTTCCTTCCAGATGTTTCTTTGTATGTTTGAAAAATAAACCATAGAATACTGACATTGAATTTTAGACCACCTTCTGTGTCTTAATCACAATATACATGATAACCAGCAAAAAAAAAACAGTTTTGGCAACCACCTAACAAGTTCTAGACACATTTTACTTCCATGAAGCATACAAGGGGGTTTATTTATTTATTTCATAATGCATGCCCTCCTTGTGCAGTGGCTTTTATGGGCAGTCTGGGCATAACACAGATATTTACAAAGAAAGGATAGTTTGTGGTAAGTAGTGGGAGCAGATGCACAACAAACATTCATACACCACCATAATACAATACCCATATCACTTTCTGCATTACACACACCATGCTTGCAACACTAGCTATAAATGAGTGGTTTGTAGAAGTGATAGGAAAGCAATCTGCCATCCCTGGTGCAGTGCCTCGCCCCAGTGTGCTTTCTTGGTGGATGTTAGGTTTAGTTAAATTAAGCTAGGTTATTGTTTTGTTTTAAGTTTTAAAACAAAATTATTGGGGTGGTAAGGGGGATTCTTTCATTTAGTTTATATCTTCAAAAACTGTTCAACATAGGTTAGGAAATGTTGGGCTCTTTCCTCTGAATTTGAACACGTCCAAATAAAAAGTTTGCTTCAAGATTTTCCATTCTTACAAAAACAATTTGCTTCCTTGCATAGATGACTAGGTATGTTACATCCTTTTTTCCTGATTTGGAACATTATGTTTTATGCCATATTACCCAACTCCAAGCCCATTCTTGCATGATATGCTGCCTCCCAACTAAAAGAATGCATTCTCTGGGTAAATAACTGATCACATCATGCTCAGCACATTCATAAGCATTGCATTAGAAGAGGGAATTGTGGGAAATCAGAAAGTACCCTAAACTGCAAATTTACCTGATAAGTGGCATCAACATATTATATGCCAAATATGGAGCACATCTAAATTTCCCTCACTAATTAACAACACAAGCTACAGCTAACTGCATGCAAGGTACACCACAATATAACACAATAAAACAAAAATCCACTAGATCACAATGACGGCAAACACAACGCGTGACATAAGACATATAACCAGTGTTGGAAAAACTGGAGTTTGTTGGTGTCATGCATACCAATACATTTTGTACTCCAGGATTGTGACTAGACTAAATGAAATATTTTGTACTCCAGAAGGGAAAACGAAGAACAACATTGCTTGGTAGAGTGCTACCACTAAAAGTCCATACCTGACAACAACTAGCAGTTTCCGCGACCCCAGCGCCCCGACCAGCCAACGTCACTACACATCCTTGAAAGGCAGTATAAAACATACGACGGAGCATGAGCCGTCGGTGTTGCGCTAAAATTCGTAAAGAACCTTACTAAAACCGGCTACGCACAACGTCGGCGCTTTATATGTGAAAAACGATATATTAGTGTCAATAAAGTCAATAATTAATTCAATATTTATTCAATATTGGTTCAATATTTATCAATATTTTATTTGATATATAACATACTTAGATTAATGAATATCTATTCCATAATACTCTTGGGAAACTTGCGCTGGTGCCTAGAGGTGTTCCATAGCCTTGCGCTGGAGTACTCGCCAAGAAGCACCAGAAATCTCTAGTTGGAAAAACCAGGGGTACTTGGTGTAATCGGAGTATAAAGTTGAAGCCTGGTTTCGCCAGTAAATGCTTTAAATGCGCAATCGAAGGTAGTTTTGTTAAAGGGACAACTTTTTTAGACACAATGAGCCCGTTCAATGCAAGAAAATCACTTCAAATTTCCTAAAATCCGCCCCGGAGCAAGCAAGTTCTACGAGGCCGAAACACCAAGAAACCAATGTCAGTTGTGCACTTTTGCATGACTGTCGCATATTTTTTTTGTAAATGTGTGCGAAGATAAACATGCGCCTTGAGATATAACCACATTTTGGGTTCATCGGTGTCAGTGAAGGGTCCGTAATACATGTTCCGAAATTTATTCCGACCCATTCCCTGTTCCCCGCCCCATGAGGAGTTGTACTTCTCGGGCTGAGTTAGCGAATCCGACCAGCTCTATCTAAGAAGAAAAATAAAACCGACCGTGGGAGGCTTTAAAGATACTCCCGTCTGGCAGCTCTAGATACTCCTAACTCGATCCTTGCCTCAACTAAACATTCCAGACATGAACTAAACAAGTACATGAAGGAACTTATAATGAGAATAAGAATGGGTTTGAATTCCTAACCCTCATCTTTTTCATGCAAAATATCCTTCTTGGTGATGAGAATAAAACTATTTTAGCCGGACTGTTTTAGTATAATTTTCATTAAACCATTCTATATTCCGAAACCCATATTTATTGACTTGGTCAACATGGATTAAGTATGCTTTTGTTATTATTTTCTCTACCATTGCGCCTGAAGTTTGTTTATAACTTCATCCTTCGCTAATTTAATGCATGATGGTTACCATCATGTATTCCAAAACAATAGTCCATCCATATCCACATCACGTGGTTTTTGCTATGCCAGGTGTGCACAAGGCCGGCTCACAATGGTGTGCGTTGTGAGCCGGTCTTGGTTGTCGGGTGTGAGTTTGTGAACTTCGCATCGAATTAAATATACTTTTGTTACCATTTTCTCTACCATTGCTCATGAAGTTGGCTTATAACCTCGTCCTTCACTAATAATTTAACCACAGCCAATTTTGGGGTCTGAGGCAGAGCTGTGTTGGTGGCAAATCATACGCACAAACTCGGAATAGCTCAAAGGTTGACCGGGTCATGAAATGCATTTTGGGGTGCTTGAGATTTTGGACAACAACGGAAGTTAGCAATAATTCAAATTAATCGCAGGTGAACTCGGCTCATTAATTGTGGGACTAGGCCTTTGGAAAAGTGTTTCTTGAAGGATGATCCCTGTGGTGTGGTCCGCCCAAGATGAGTGAGTGCGATTCATCCTGAGCTCTGCCGGGAGAAATGTTATTGGTGTATTCACATTACATCATGCCTATGTATCATAAATATTTGTTTGTGAACTTTGGGAATGCATCACCCACCTACATTGAGGCAATATCTATACACTTTGCAGATATCATTGGTATATTTTTTTAGTACTTTGTCTACTGAGGGCATTTCCCACTAGGTTGCATTCCTTGGCACAATTGCACCTATCCATGACTTAGCTTGCTATCATATTGCTGACTTAGCAGTTACCTATATGTACATATATATTTGTATGATACATGCGGCATGAAATGCTAACATTTATTTTGAATTCCATTAAAGCAATACTATCTGGTTATTGACAACTCATTTTTTTTCTTTCAGCAAAGTTTTTGACATTGCTTAGTTTTCCAAGATGTTTGTGCATGCAAAAATGCTAACATTGGTTTTCGTTCCCACTAAAACAAGGCTAATTGTCACCAGGTGCATAGCTATTTTTTGGAATCCAACTAAAAAATTCGTACCCCAGCTAAAAATTTTGTACTCCACTACCAAGAAAAAAATATGTAAATCCTACACTGTTTATGAATATGTTAAATTCCTATGGCTTTTCCCAACCATGTCAAAAACGACCCAGAATTCTAATAATTCTGATGCCCTTTTGGATAATATATTTATAAATGATGTTAATGTCTTGAACAATTCAGGAATTCTACTTCATGATTTATCAGATCATTTTCCGGTTTTTCTTAATCTGTCATTAATTCAAAGCACAACTATAGCAAGACATTCAGTGATAGTCTTTGATAAGAATAAAATCAGTGAATTAAGTGATCACCACATTAGTACCTTGGAAGCCTTTCAAGATGAGACTGATGCTAATCAAGCATGCAACACTTAAGGCATATGAAACAGGTATTAAAAAATCTAAAACTTTTAGATCCTGTAGAAAAAAGAATTCAATTAAACCATGGGTAACCCCTGCACTTCTGTGTTCAATAAATACAAAAAATAAACTATATGCAAAATATATTAGGAATATAATTTTACTGAATGAAAATCAATACAAAATGTATAGGAACATGCTTTGCAATGTGCTTAGGGATGCCAAATGACTATATTACAAGAGGACATTTCAGGATAGCAAAGGTGATGGCAAACAAACATGGAAGTATTTGAATGAAATTATCAACAAGAATGAATTTCCTCCAATGTGCTTTGCTGATAACTCTGGGGCTACCTGTGTAAATGAACAAATACCTAATAAATTTAACACATTTTTTTCAACAGTAAGTAGTCAGTTGGAAACAAAAATACCTGTGACACACATCAGTCCATTATATTATCTTACACAGCCTAATTATGCAAGCATTAACAATTTTCCTTCTGTTAATGATGCTCAAATTGAAGACATTATTAAGACTTTAAACCCTGTTGGAGGAGGTATGGATAAAATTAGTACAAAATTTTGTATTTGAACTCATAGAGGTATTTTGCAACATCTAACATATTTCTTTTATCTTTGTCTGAACACTGCAATATTCCCTGATACTTGTATATAAATCAGGGGAAAATAATAAATTTACTAATTATAGGCCAATCTCTTTGCTACCAACATTTTCGAAAGTACTGGAAAGATTAATACACTTTCGGGTATCATCATTTCTAAATGAAAATAATATCATGCACCTATTGCAATCTGGCTTCAGAAAAAACACAGTGAGTACATGCCAATTGCTCTGATGCATAACAAAGTAACTAAATCCCTTGTAAATCATAAATTAGTTTGTACTCTGTATCTTGAGTTAAAAAAAAGCTTTTGACACCATCAGCATCAGCATTTTGTTACAAAAATTGAACTTTATTGGCTTTAGAGGAAATGTATATATAAACTGTTAGCCTCATACCTATCAAATATATTTCAAAGAACCAAGATGCATGACATCTCCCAGCCATTACATATCACAAAAGGTGTTCCTTAAGGTTCAATTATTGGATCTCTGCTGTTTGCTCTATACATTAACGATCTCTGCAATGTTTCCAATTTGGCTAGCTTTTACCTATTTGCAGACGACACTGCAGTAACTATTACACCTAATGATCATTCTGAAGTACAAAGTAAAGTAAATGAGGTAATACCCAAAATAATTACATGGTTTCATACCAACAGATTATCTATTAATGCTGAGAAGACTGGATATGAATTTTTTTCCAGGAAGCCATGTGATGACCTTCATGTCAAAATAAATACTTCCAATATTAGAAGGCATAGCAGTATAAAATATTTAGGTGTATTTATTGATGAAGACATGACATGGAAAAGCCATATAACTGACATCTCTTCAAAACTTAGCAGGAATATTGGAATTATAGGCAAGTCTAGGTACTTTTTATCAACTTGTGAATTGCTTCTTCTGTATAATTATCTAATATTGCCATATTTAAATTACTGTGCTGTTGTCTGAGGAAGTACCAACCACTCTAAGCTTCATAAAATTGTTAAGTTGCAGTGTGTGTAAGTGTGTTATTAAGATTGTTGATAAGAAACCGTACTTATACCATACAAATGAATTGTTTATTAAACAGAGTTCTAAAGTTTCTGGACATAGTTGATGAACAATGTATTTACATCATGCTAGGTTTTCTAAATCAATCATTACCAGCACCTCTTTCTAATAAGTTTCAACTTTATGAACAAGGTGGCCTCAGAGTTAGACAACGTTTTCAAATACCCTTTTCTGATATCAATTATAGAATGTTTTCATTACCCTTTATTGCACCAAAACCCTGGAATAAAATAATCTGCTCTCACTTCCACAGGATTAACAATGTACCTAGGAGTAAAATAATCTTCAAGAAACACATCAGACAATACATTATTAGAAAATATGAACTTTTTCAATAAATGTTGGTAATGATAATGTGCTATGCATGGTGATCTGGTATCATTCAGACATTTTCGTTTAAGAATCATGTTTTCTTTTCTTTCTTCTTCTTCATACTTGGTCGTCCTTTATCCTTAGTGTAGTAGTAGTTTAGGAAATGCATGTGCATGGTTATGATTTTGTATTATTTCCCCATTAACACCTATAGCAGTTATTTTCGTGGAGCCCTCAAAGACGTTACTAGTACTGCTAATTGTCTGAGAGGGCTTCAGGAACATCTTTTACTAATATCTGGTGGCAGGATCTGTCCAGCAAGAAACATGAGTGCGGAGTGGTGTGACCTGCCTTGATTTGCTTACCATGACCTACCTCTCACCCTTGGAATTTAACGTAATTAGGTCGCGTGGGTATGGAAGGGTACTGCCTACCTATTAATGGGTAGGGATTAAAAAAAAAAATTTAACTTCAACATTTGGCAGGAATACTTCGTAAAGATGATGGAGAACATCATTATCCACATTTGCATGCCCAATTTTACGCTGCCATGTTTTGAGGTTGCAGGAGGAACTGCTCCCTGTGCTCACACCACCCTTTTCCATCCATCCCAACATGGAGGTACCTTTGCCCTGACGCCACTGCTCATGTGTGCATCAGCTTGTTCGTCCAGGGTACAAAGGGTTTCAGGGGTTGCATTTGACATTGCACAGTGTGCAATGCACACTGTATTGCACAAGCCCACATATCCCAGATTTAGTGGCATGTATAGTGGTATGCTCAGTATTTACATCAGGGGGAAAACAGATTTGAAGAGCCCCATCAACATCCATTGCAAAATAGTCCCTGGATTTTGACCAGTGTTCAAATTTGTCCATGTTAATCTTGTTAAAATTAGTAGTGGCAGCTTAATTTTGCATTCCAAGGGGCCCAACTTACCACAATTATTTCTAAGTCACTGGTTTTCAACACCATCCCTCCTGTTGAAATGTTTCTGAAATGGTCTGAATGTTTTCAAACACTGATGTTTATTTAGTTCACACATTATTTTTATGGCTCTAGTGGGGTGCTCTGGCCATTCCAGCTTTTTCTTGGGCCTTCCTTAAGTTGTTTTGCAGCCTGTCATAATTCTTCCATTCTTGTGAAGTTTCTCAGTGATTATTGCTCAGCCAGTAGAATTAAAAACCACAATGTGGTGTTTGCAACCTATTCTGCAATGTAATCAATATGTTTTCCCTCTCTAACATCAGGCCCTCCTTGCACATGCCAAACGTTGATAGGCCATTCTCCATGATAAAAAGAAATGCTGCATTTGAGCTATGCTGAAACTTGATGCTTTTGTTTTAGTAAGAGTGCATGATACCAATATGACTGGTGGCGCCCAGGCTGTGAATAATTTTGACTCCTTCCATCAAGTCTCGTCAGTAATTGTTCACACATCTTGTGATACTCCTTCATCACTTAAACTGAAAGCATCCAAGATGCAGAGGAAATTGCATCTGAAATAAGTTGCCACCATTGATCTTACTGTGCACTGAACCTGGGTTAGACAAACATAATTTGTTCTGTTGCCCTGCTAACCTCTGTAATCCTAATTCTATTTTTCACTTTTGTTCTATGTTTTCAGTGATGGTCTTCCACTCTGACACCCAAGTTCAAATGGATGTTGTGGCCTTGCTTGGTCAGGATAGCATGCATATTTTGTGGTAATGACACTATGGTATTAACCCAATACAAACGTTTGGATGGCCTTCACAAAAACCACTGTGACGTTAATTAATAATGTACTTAGCTTGATGCACTGTAAAGTCCAGATCATATTAAAGTATTGCATTCTATTTTCCAGGTGCAACATGAAGCCCCTGCAGTTTGGGATAATTACAGGTATGGTTTTGCCATTTACTGATATTTCTGTGTGTATGCAGAAAGGAATAACATCCCAAGTTATTTGTATCAATTGTGTGCTGTCTGCAACTTGGTAACCATGAAAAGGGGAGGGTGTTCAGCCATTTGGACATTATGGGCGCTAAATGACCTTGTAGTCGGCGCGCCCTTAAGCCCAAATAATCAATCAAGCCATTTGGACATTATTGTAATTCCTTCCCCTGCCAATGATTTTTCATAAGATTACACATGCAAATGGATTTGAAGTTCCCTTAGCTAAATTCCTGGGCTTCAATAGTTACAATAGTTACAAACCAGTAGATAGGTTCAATAGTTACAAACCAGGGCTAAGCTCGAACGAATTGACAAGTCAAGGAGGTGTATGTATGCCAGAAGTTCATCTGGGTACCTGGGCCAGGCCTGATCCGGTCCAGTCTGATCATGGTTGGAAAAAAGGTATTGTCCTGGATTTGTCAACCTGAGCACCATCCTCTCCCTCATTCCTGCCCAAAGCTTTGAAGCTTGAATGGCATTCAAAATGACCACAAGGCTATTATCCTCTGAGTTGAAGGCCACAGTTTTCCTCTCCAAATCCAAGACTCAAGATCTACATCCCACGCTGGGTCCGACCATCATGCTTTTAATACATTGATAACTGTGTTTTGTTATAGCATCTCTCGTCCTACTTTCCCAGCCGGGAATTGTGTCTGGCCTTTTCATTTTGTTTTTAGGACCTCTAGGACCTCTCACCACACTGTTCTCTTGGATCCAGTAGGCATTCTCCAACCAGCCAGCGACTAGCCATGCAGGTATGTCGTCATGATATGTGACGTGCATAACCCGAGGCCGACCGAATGCATGGCTGGTGTCAGTCCTATAGAGGGTGAGGTGTTGAGCGGTTGTATGTGGCATATGTTGATCAGGAAGGTTCTGAGATGAAAAGAAACATCACATGGCATGCTTCATATGTTAATTTGGCAAGTATGCATAGTGCACTTTAGTTTGTCGTATTCTACGGATGATCCCGAGTTCATAAAAGCTACAGTCATTATGGGCGCAGGTGAATCATTTTTCAATGCACATGGTTGACTTTGGAGGCATTTCCGACAGCAGATTCCTCTACCTAGCACCGAGCATGCATCTCAAAGTTGAATGCATTGCGCATAATTGTCAAGTAGTTTTACTTCTTTCTGAGACTCCTACTTCAACAAACATTGGGCCTATTAAGATGCATTTATTTACGGGCTGCCGAGTAAGTGCAACTGACGTCGGTCCACAAGTCTTGTCGCAGTGCGGTACCTGATCATGTGCCTGCAGCAGAGGAATAGATCACCTTTTTTTTCTTCACTGGTTCAATTTCCGCAATGGCCCTTTCTACTGGAATAGACCAGGCCAGAATAAGTTTATTGATGCTGTCATTTTCTCCAAAATGCATTAGCTCAGCAAGAAACAATTGGCCATCGATTACTCTAGTGCACTTCTTCATTACATGAACTAGCCTACAGTGGCAGGTTTCATGTCTGGTTTATGATACACTGTCACTCTGCTGTTTCCACTCTACTGCTTTCTCCCAAAAATATATCCTAGGAAAAGAAGTATCAGCGTCGGCACGCCAGGAACCCACCGCCGCGACGTTTGCCCATTGCGTCACTGAGGACAAAAGTTTGAAAATCAACATTGTCCTGGATTTTTGTCATGGGCGCAGTATGACCAGAGCAGTCAAAGCGCCCAAAAAGCCCAAATAACTAACTGGATTTTTGTCACCCATAGACGTATACTTTCCAGAAAATTGTTGCGTGCTTTTTTGTTTCTCGAAGTGGGATGATTATGTTGGAGTGTAGAATAGTGTAGATATAAATTGCTATTTAATAGAAATATTGATGTATGTGAGTTTTTAATTGGGTCTTCCATTCCCCTTCCATGGTCAGAAATGTATCCCAGGGCCTAGATATCTCATAATTATCCTCTACATACCCAGGATTCCAAAATACGAACTCTATACTGGGAAATGGTGATTATGTATTCCAATTGTGTGTTGTATATTGTATGTTGTATCCCATGTTCAGCTGGTGACATGAACATTCATGTCGTCACTCATTAGTCCAGAAGGAAGTGAATTGAGGATTCAGTAAATGCTATCTTCACCCTGTTTCACAAAGAATTTATCAGCATACTACATATGAAATATCAACATTTTACAGATGATTTATCAACTAACTTCAAGCCTGCTGTTCCTTGAGTGCACTGGTCCATGCTATTGTACTTGTGTTGTGAATCAAGCTCACTTTATGAGTGTGTGCATCCCATTGAGCCAGTAAACTGTGTCGAATTATTGCATCCCACAGACCAGTAAACAATGTTGAGTGAGGGCATTCCCACTGAATCAATGAACCATGTTGAGTGAGTGCATCTCCACTGAACCGGTATACTCCATTGAGTGAATGCATCCTCTACTGAACCAATATGCCCTGTTGAGTGAATGCATCCCCACTGAACTGGTCAACTCTGTTGAGTGTAACAGATGAATGGTCAACTCTGTTCAGAGCAACACTGTTTGAAAATCAGCCTTCCACTGAATTATCCGCCACTGAGCCAGTCAACTTTGTTGAGTGAGTGCATCCCCACTGAACCAGTATGCTCTGCTTCACAGTCAGCGACAGGGTGTCAGCTGGCCTGGCTGAGGACATCTCTGGACCACTTTTGCAGACACTGCTGGAAAGTGGAGAACTTTTTCCAGCCGTGGTCGAAAAACTAACTGTGGTCCCAGATGAGAAGGTGGCAATTCAGGTAGCTTAGATAGCAACTATGACTCCAATTTGGTGTGGTACCATCACACAGGTGACAAAGATGACACTATCACTGTCACCTGTTGGACTGGTGTGCATTTCGTCGCCTTGCTGTGTCACCTGTGTGACTGGTGTGCATGTATCCGTAATCTCGCTACATCACCTGTGTAGCTAGTGTATACCGATCGCACTGCTGTGTCACCTATGTGACTGGTGTTGTATGTGTGTATCCTGTTGCCTCTCTGTGTCACCTGTGTAACTGGTGTGAGTATCCCATCACCTGTGTGACTGGTGTGTATCTTGTCGCCTTGCTGTGTCACCTGTGTGACTGGTGTGTATCCCGTCACCTCACTGTATCACCCACATGACTGGTGTGTGTATCTGATCACCTGTGCAACTTGTGTGTATTCTGTCACTTAACTGTGTCACCTGTGTGACTGGTGTGTATCCTGCCACCTTGCTGTGTCACCTGTGTGACTGGTGTGTGTATCCTGTCACCACACTGTGTCATCTGTGTGACTGGTGTGTATCCTGTCACCTCACTGTGTCACCTATGCAACTGGTGTGCATCCCATCACCTCATCACCCATGTGACTGGTGTGTCTATCCTGTCACCTTGCTGTGCCACCTGTGTGACTGGTGTTATCTCATGACCTTGCTGTGTCACCTGTGTGACTGGTGTGTGTGTGTGTGTGTGTGCGTGTGCGTGTGCGTGTGTGTGTTGTATTTGTGTACACGTCAGGCGGCCGTCACCTCGCTGTGTCACCTGTGTGACTGGTTGTGTCCGTCAGGCGGCCGTCACCTCGCTGTGTCACCTGTGTGACTGGTTGTGTACACGTCAGGCAGCAGTCACCTCGCTGTGTCACCTGTGTGACTGGTTGTGTCCGTCAGGCGGCCGTCACCTCGCTGTGTCACCTGTGTGACTGGTTGTGTACACGTCAGGCAGCCGTCACCTCGCTGTGTCACCTGTGTGACTGGTTGTGTACACGTCAGGCAGCCGTCACCTCACTGTGTCACCTGTGTGACTGGTTGTGTCCGTCAGGCGGCCGTCACCGCGCTGTGTCACCTGTGTGACTGGTTGTGTCCGTCAGGCGGCCGTCACCTCGCTGTGTCACCTGTGTGACTGGTTGTGTCCGTCAGGCGGCCGTCACCTCGCTGTGTCACCTGTGTGACTGGTTGTGTACACGTCAGGCAGCCGTCACCGCGCTGTGTCACCTGTGTGACTGGTTGTGTCCGTCAGGCGGCCGTCACCTCGCTGTGTCACCTGTGTGACTGGTTGTGTACACGTCAGGCAGCCGTCACCTCGCTGTGTCACCTGTGTGACTGGTTGTGTCCGTCAGGCGGCCGTCACCTGTGTGACTGGTTGTGTACACGTCAGGCAGCCGTCACCGCGCTGTGTCACCTGTGTGACTGGTTGTGTACACGTCAGGCGGCCGTCACCTGTGTGACTGGTTGTGTCCGTCAGGCGGCCGTCACCTGTGTGACTGGTTGTGTACACGTCAGGCGGCCGTCACCTGTGTGACTGGTTGTGTCCGTCAGGCGGCCGTCACCTGTGTGACTGGTTGTGTACACGTCAGGCAGCCGTCACCGCGCTGTGTCACCTGTGTGACTGGTTGTGTACACGTCAGGCGGCCGTCACCTCGCTGTGTCACCTGTGTGACGTGCTGCTCACCACGGGCGGCACGGGTCTGGCTCCCCGAGACGTGACGCCAGAGGCGGTGGCACCGCTGCTGGACCGCACCGCGCCCGGACTCATCGCCGCCATGCTGTGCGGCTCACTGGATGTCACCCCGCTGGCCATGCTCTCAAGGTGTGAATGGATGTATAGTGTTGGAAGATGGAAGATGTGGAGTGTGAGCGGCTCCAACCCTCGGCCACCCCAGTTCTAGGAAAAGCCCCTTTGATGGTTAAGCCACTTGTGAATATAGCTAATCCATGAGTAATGTATGGTGCGAAATCATCGTCTTTGTACTCTCAGTCTTCAGCAGCATGAAAAATAGATGCTTTTGTGTAAAACAGAACAATTGTGCAAGGAACACAAATCATCTAATCATGGCTTCAATCCATGTTCTGTCAATGGGAATATTATTGTTGTGGGGCAAACATAATTTTATGAATAATTGCTGAATATGATAATTTTGTGAGAAAAAGTTACAAAAATATGGAATCATGTAACTTGGTTTTGTTCCAATACCTGGTGTATTTCTGGAAGCACATTAAAAGTACACATTTGGGTGAAATTAAGCCTTCTTAAATATCCATGTATTACAAATTCGCTGATATGTGGATATACATATACATATATGTATGCATGTACATATACATATATGTGTGCATGTACATGTGCATATATATATATATATATATATATATATATATATATATATATATATATATATATATATATATATATATATATATATATATATATATATATATATATATGTATATATGTATATGCATATGTATATGTGTACATATATTGATTCATTTGCATTTGATCAGGATATCTGATTTTCACAAGAAGTGAAAGTTTGTGTGTCCATTGTTCAACGTTCAGCAATCACCATCTCAGTGGCAAGGCAAAATGAGAACTGGATGTAAAGTACCTGCAGGATCGCCATGATAAATGAATCTGGCTTGTTCATTAAGATAAAACCATTACTATTCATGTCATGGAGTGACATTTGTTTGAATGACCACCCTAAGTGGAGTTGATGTGTTATAAGCCCGGAGTCCTTCCGAGAAGGTCGTCTCGCCGCCGTTTCACAGATGCCATCAGACTAATTGTAAGTTGACTTCCAAGAAGGGAATAAATACTAGCACGTGTGGAAGGGCAAGCCCTGTATCCCATTAGCAGGGAGAAAGTGAGCATTGTTGACCATCGCCTGATCAGCTGATGGCTTATTTGTTGTTGAGGTCCATCTTTGGTGATTGTGTGTGCTGCCATCTGTCCTCTCGTGCGTGTTGCCATCTGTCCAGCTGTGTTCTGCCATCTGTCCTGTCGTCTGTCGTGTGACCTACTTATAGGACCTACATATACTGTGCCGAATGATTTGCCTTGTGCCCTGCTGCATTATCTACTCTGCGATCTGCTGCGTGGCCTGCTGCGTGATCTGCCCTGTAACCTGTAGCGTGACCTGCAGTGCAACCTGCCCTGTGATCTGCTGTGCAGCCTGATGTTTGACCTGCTCTGTAAGCTATCGTTTGACCAGTTGTGTACGCTGCTGTCCGAACTGCTGTAGGGGATGCTGCATTACCTGCCCTGTAACTTGTCATGTGGCCTGCGGCCTGCTGTGTAGCATGTTGTGTTTCCTGTTGAATGACCTGTCTTGTAACATGCTCCTGTCTGACCCGCCATGTGGCCTGTGGCCGGTGCGCTCGGTTGCTGTGTGACGTGTGACCTGTCCTCCAGGCCTGTGGTCAGTGTGCTCGGTTGCTGTGTGACATGTGTGGCCTGTCCGCCAGGCCTGTGGTCAGTGTGCTCGGTTGCTGTGTGGCCTGTCCGCCAGGCCTGTGGCCGGTGTGCTCGGTTGCTGTGTGACACGTGTGACCTGTCCTCCAGGCCTGTGGCCGGTGCGCTCGGTTGCTGTGTGACATGTGTGGCCTGTCCGCCAGGCCTGTGGCCGGTGCGCTCGGCTGCTGTGTGACACGTGTGACCTGTCCTCCAGGCCTGTGGCCGGTGTGCTCGGTTGCTGTGTGACATGTGTGGCCTGTCCTCCAGGCCTGTGGCCGGTGTGCTCGGTTGCTGTGTGACATGTGTGGCCTGTCCGCCAGGCCTGTGGCCGGTGTGCTCGGTTGCTGTGTGACATGTGTGGCCTGTCCTCCAGGCCTGTGGCCGGTGTGCTCGGTTGCTGTGTGACGTGTGACCTGTCCTCCAGGCCTGTGGCCGGTGTGCTCGGTTGCTGTGTGACATGTGTGGCCTGTCCGCCAGGCCTGTGGCCGGTGCGCTCGGCTGCTGTGTGACACGTGTGACCTGTCCTCCAGGCCTGTGGCCGGTGTGCTCGGTTGCTGTGTGACATGTGTGGCCTGTCCGCCAGGCCTGTGGCCGGTGTGCTCGGCTGCTGTGTGACATGTGTGGCCTGTCCTCCAGGCCTGTGGCCGGTGTGCTCGGCTGCTGTGTGACATGTGTGGCCTGTCCTCCAGGCCTGTGGCCGGTGTGCTCGGCTGCTGTGTGACATGTGTGGCCTGTCCGCCAGGCCTGTGGCCGGTGTGCTCGGCTGCTGTGTGACGTGTGACCTGTCCTCCAGGCCTGTGGTCAGTGTGCTCGGTTGCTGTGTGACATGTGTGAGCTGTCCGCCAGGCCTGTGGCCGGTGTGCTCGGTTGCTGTGTGGTGGCGACGCTACCGGGCAGTCCCAAAGGCGCCTGTGAGAACCTGCGTCTGCTGGCGCCCGGTCTGCCACACGCCGTCGACCTGCTGCAGCAGCGGCTGCTGCACGTCCAGAACACGCACCAGCTGCTGCAGGCCGCTGCCGGACACGCAGGACACCAGGATTCTGTCGGGTCTGTCGGATACCAGGAGGCCGGGTCTGTCGGATACCAGGAGACCGGGTCTGTCGGATACCAGGAGACCGGGTCTGTCGGATACCAGGAGACCGGGTCTGTCGGATACCAGGAGACCGGGTCTGTCGGACATCAAGAGACCGGGTCTGTCGGACACGAGGAGACCGAGTCTGTCGGACACGAGGAGACCGAGTCTGTCGGACACCAGGAGACCGGTCCAGCTCGCAAACCTGTCGGACACCGTTGCCACCACAAATGTGAAAGTAACCAGACGAGTTCAGCGGTAAGTACGTCGCTTAGCAGAAACTGTAAAGTATTCTTCAAAGCATATTGGCATTCTGAGCAGTAAAGAGGAATCTGGCGGGTGTGCTTTGTCTTTTCTTTAGTGGCGCGCAGATGTGCCAAAGAGAATGCTCGGATGGATGTTGGCGAAAAGCGCCACCATTACCAAAATACTTGTACTTTAATGAAGAGTGAGACATCTCTGGTTGTTTCCAGTTGTTTCTTGGAATACTAATTGGAGCGAACAATTTCAAGCCAATTTGGGATGCTCCATTAAGCAATCGAATGTGGTGTAAGTGGTAATATTGTGTGCTATGTGAAATAAATGTAATCTGAGCGCCCGCACAAGGAATCTTCACCAGTTTGTGAGGCCTTCACGGCCTCTGAGGTTGATTTCGTGGGTGGCATATAGTTAAAAAAGGAAATAAACATTAATTACGGGTCGTGACAAAACTACACAAAAACAATTCGTGCTATTCTATATGGTGCGATAAAGCTGTTGTACCATATGTTGGCATATGTTGGTTCCTGTAGTGGCATAATTCGTTTGTTAGATGAATACCCTATCTGTGTTGCTGATTGGTTAGATAAGCACATCACATACTGATTTTGGAGTTTGATTTGGTAATTATGAAAACATGCATTGGATGAGGAATGCCCCTCCCGAAATACTCTAAAACAACACCCATATTGTGAAGAAAAAAGTGCTACTTGGTGTCTAGCATTCTCTTCTCACATTACCTGACATTGACATCACATCCTATTTGTTTTTGACAAGGCTGTAGGAACATCGAAGAAGAGGGGAAAGTCACTTTTCAGTGATTTCCTATTTGCCATTCTTATGGGATTAATGCCTGGGACTCCAAAGACATGATGCACTCCTAGCCCTCCACCCAACACCATGCCCACTCGCAATGTCATCACATCGAAAATGGCATGGGCCCCACATATGTCGCACGGCAGTAATACATTATCTGTGAAATAGGGTGGAATATGCCACTTTCATCTCAATCACTTTCATCCTTTTACAACTCATCAACTCAATCACTTACACTATCAACTCAATCACTTTCATCCTTTTAAAAAAGTATCAATATCGTGCTTTTTGATGCGTGCTGATAGCTTCAATCATCGTGCATCTCGCTAAAAGTGTCATGATCATATTCACCATAAGTGATCGGGATACAAGAGCATCGCCCAACGCAATTACAGGTAAAGGAATTACCTATAATGTGATATGGTATACAACACCAATTTATGCCATAGGTATGTTTCTCATTATCCTGAATACAGCTCTTCATAAATGTGGTATCTCAAAACAAACAAAGTACGGTATTAATTCAGATGTGAGCTTGAAGGACATCAGTGTTTTAAATGATATTAATTCCGTGATAGATTTCGACATCCTGTTGTACTCGTTCCGACATCGCACACCTGACGAAAAGCCATTATTTTAGCGTTGTTCCATGGTGTTGGCACCACACAACCGCCTGCAGTTGGTGCGTGCTTATTTCACAGCTTTAGTCAATCGATCTGTATGCGCAGAATGGTCACCGTAATCTAAGTGCCCCAGAACACAAACGCATCCAATCAATCGATCGGAGAGGCGGCGCGAGGATACGACTGTGTTGTGTTGTTGCCAGGTGGACCTGTCTCAGGTGGCGCTCCGTACTCGCCAGTCGCCCTATGTCGTCATACCGCTGGAGCGGGCTCAGCAGTGTGAGCTGAAGGCCGTGGAGAGTTACCGGCGTACCGTGCACACCGTCAACGTCGCGTGAGTGGCCGCCCCACCGCAGGAAGGGGGCGAAAATGGCCCATAAATGAGGTGTTATTTGGAAGTGATGCTGCCTTTTCACACGGCCTGGACTAAGAGGCGATTATACCTTTTCACACGTCCTGGACTAAGAGAAGCCGACTCGTGCCATGTGTGCCAGAATAAAACTGTGACGCTGAATGGTTGAATGCAATCATGTGATTTCAACAACAGTACAAAATTATGGGTCTCTGCTAGTAACCAGTGTTCATATTTTTATATTTGTTTTGTGAATTCTGTTATTTCAACAAGAACAAAACTTCTGGGTCCGGACTAGTTACCAATGGGTTTTTTCTTCAATTGCCATGTTAATCCTGTGATTTCCAGAACGGGAAAGCAAACTTATTGGTTTATGCTTGTATCCAATGCGCATTTTGGTACTATTTATGTCTTTCCTGATGGCTCGTTCGGCCTTTTGGAGTGTGTGACACCGGCGTGTCTCGTGCCGCAGTGAGGCGCGCGGCCTGGTGCTGGCCGAAGACGTGCATGCGGCGGTACCGCTGCCGCCGTTCCCGGCGTCCGTGAAGGACGGTTACGCCGTGCTGGCCTCGGACGGCGCCGGCGCCAGACGAGTGCTGGGCGCCGCCAACGCCGGACAGCCCTTCCAAGCGGTCACTCACGCTGTTGGCGGTGTAAGACCGGGAATGTGCACCACAAGACTAGAGTGTTCACCTGAAAAGACTGTAGAGCAAAGATTAGCTAGACACCGCACAGAAGCTTGATATCGATAAAGAATTTCGTGACACCATTGACGGGAAGTTCTGGTAACTGATACGTGATATTAGGGAACGGAGCAGCATTAACCCGTCCAGATAATTTCAGTTAAAGTTGTTTATCTGTGCTATCCAAAAATCTTATTATACCTATGCATTGGAGGAATTGTGATGTCTGTGTCAGCTAATCGCGCGGAGAGGATCACGGGTCGAAGTAACGTAGATGGTAGCTGGTACGTTTTGGTGTTTGGCCGTGCCTGGGCTGTAGCGCCAGAGTCAGGGGAAGGTGGGATGGTGGAAGTAGCACGTAGTGCAGCTAGCACGTGTTGATATGTGACAATATTTAGACTTTACTGTCAGAGTAAGCCGGACCAGTGGATGATTGAGGTGGCAGCCGGCACTTCTTTGCACCATGTGTAGTGTTAGGGTAAGCAGGAGGCGGTGGGGATGATAGTCGCCACTTAATGGTATGTAAACGTGTGTGGGATGTGCTTCCAGGGTATGTTGCAGACGATGGGGGTGGTTACCTGCACGTGTGTGGGATGTGCTGCCAGTGTCAGGGGAGACGGTGGAGATGGTTGCCGGCACGTGTGTGGGATGTGCTGCCAGTGTCAGGGGAGACGGTGGAGATGGTTGCCGGCACGTGTGTGGGATGTGCTGCCAGTGTCGGGGGAGACGGTGGAGATGATTGGCGACACGTGTGTGGGATGTGCCGCCAGTGTCAGGAGGAGACGGTGGAGATTGTTACCTGCACGTGTGTGGGATGTGCTGCCAAGGTTAGACGGAGACGGTGGGGGTTGTTACCTGCACGTGTGTGGGTTGTGCCACCAGGGTCAGGGGGAGACGGTGGAGGTGGTTGCCGGCAAGTGTGCCCGAATCAGCACGGGCGCGCCGGTGCCGGCCAGCGCCGATGCCGTCGTTATGGTCGAGAATACACGCCTGCTAGAAAGTTCCGAGGACGGCAAGCAGGAGCTCAGCGTAGAAATCCTGGAGACGCCCCGTGCCGGTCAGGAGATTAGGTCAGTGGGTGGTCACATTGGCCCTGGGCTGACGCTGCTGAGTAGCCCAGTCACCCACTGCGTCAAATCAACATGTGCGTGTTTTATCCAACTGGTGTAATGTGTGTAGAAGATGACAACCCGAGAGAAGTATGCGCATCATAAGTTATTTATTTTGTATTTTATATTATATGCATCTCCCACAGAACCACTCACATCCATCGTGGATATCCATAAAGTATAAGACATCCATGTAGCTAATGCTAATATGATTTAGTCCTTGGTTTATAGTACATTTGTCTAACTGGAACACAATGTATTAGTTTATATGCAACTTACATGCATATGCTTTGACCTATTATTTACATTTGTGATAGCAAGCATTTGCAATTTTAAGTTCCATCTGACGCGTGCCTGAAAATGAACACGCCCACATTGTCGTCTGCGTGCACAGATGCAGACAGGTGGATGGTGGTGATGTGGAGGAAAAGTAGTCTAGGGACAAGTTGCCCGTCTCACAATCGATAGATTGTGGGTTCGAGTATTGCCTGTCGTTACTCCTCGCCCGCGACCAATCGGTGTGAGAGATTGGCTACGCTACCTGACTCATCGGTCGACGTACCGTAAGGCCAATAACCACCATAGCCACCACGGCGGTGATTTGCTGAGCGTCACGGCCTCGGCGCTGCCACAGGCCACAGGGCAGCGACATCGCCGCCGGCCAGCTCGTGCTCAAGTGCGGCCAGCGACTCGGCCCGTTCGAGCTTGCCACCCTGGCGACGGTCGGCGTCTGCCGGGTGCTGACGTTCGATCCGCCGCGCGTGGCGGTCATGTCGACCGGCTTCGAGGTGCAGGAGCCTGGCGGCCAGCTGGCCGAGGGTCGCGTCTACGACACCAACCGCACCACCCTGCTGGCCATGCTGCCGGACGCGGGTGCCACCGTCCGCGACGCTGGCATCGCCGCTGACGAGTGAGTGAGGTGCTGCTATTGGGCAGATGGTGAGTTCAGCGTATTTGTTGTGCCTTAGCTACAGCACGTGACCCAACCGCCGCCACGCGAAGGGTGGGTGCAACTCCAAACTGTTCGGCACACCTGCAAATGGCTAGCACCAGCCTCCCGACGTTTCACTCGATCAGTCAATACGACTATTTATTTTTTACGCCAAAGAAGTGTGCTTCCAGCCACTGAAATGCCACGTGACGTGTGAAGGTAAGCTTGGTTGATTTTTGGATGAAGTCGTGTTTTTCGGTTTTGCGCTCTATATGATTGGCGTGCCATTCAAAAATTATGATATGTCTCACCGGTGACCATTCCAAGATCAAGAAAGTTGCATTGACCTCAAACGATTTTGTTGGACAGAAAATACAGTTGCGGATAGTGCGATCTGAATTCCAATTATAAGCTCAGTGGTCTCCCACCTTCCCAGCTAGATTTTCGTTGGCACTGACCCCTTGGATGGAGCGCTGCTTTCTGTTTCGTCTCTTGTCCAGCCGGCGTCGGACAAGCTAGTTTGTCTGGTGTGACCCCAGTCAATGGTCATCCTATGTGGCAGCTCCTGAAACCTATGTCAGCCGGTTTCGATGCCAGCTGCCGCTTTTGCGTGCCCTTCTCTATTTTTGCTATTGCTTGTGGAAAGGCGGGGATGCTTGTGGAAAGGCGGAGTGGTTAAGGCTGTTGGGTGATGTTGGGTACCAAAGGTCCCGAGTTCGACACTAGCGCCGCTCAGGATATTTCGCAATCCTTCGGCCCACCGGCGAAACATTAGCCGTGAATCTGCATAAAATGCGTCGTGAATCACCCAACAAACAAACAATAACACTAACAGCTATTGCCTGTGTATGTTTGTTTTATTGGTGCTTTAATAAATCAATGCCTTTAAAAACTAGTTTATTTCATCCGTGCTTAGTTTCGAACATTCCTCCTTACATGTACGCGCCTAATTTGTACCATTTAACCATTCAGTCTTGTCTCCTTTTTGTTTTGAATTTGCTAGTATGTTAGTTAGTTCGTTATTATGGCTTTAGGGCGCAGGGACTACATTGGTCGTGTATCGCCCATAACAATACAACTTATTTACACGTCCATATATATCGCATCTAGCTAATTAAGCTCGCAGAATATTAGTTTACACAACGAATCGTACATGACATAAAATATGGCAACATTCAATATTTTCAACTTGGTGTATATTACTGAAAATGATATTTCAGCGAGGTAGTCAAATCGTCGCCCCAAAACCTCAGATCGAACAATATCAGAGTCGTTGCCTAAAACCTCACTGAGTGACAAAGACTGAAAACGCCCAAAGTAACGTTTTCGCTCCTCCTCGTAGCCGGGGCAGGACAGCAGGATATGCCGCACAGTAAGCGCAGCGTGGCACATCATCGCCAATTAGCAAGGAACAGTGAGTAGCATATGTATGTCCAATTCTGAAGCGACCTAGTGCCACCTCATCTCGCCTAATCATACGCGAACACGAACTCTATTTTCCGAGGCGATTCTTGATCGCTTTCAACTTGTTGTCGGGTGTTGGGTTCCAAGAGCTTTGCCACTTTGTGAGCATAGTCAGAATTGGTTCGGAAGTGGTCACGGGCAGGGAGCGGTATAATTCGTGAGTATGGAGTTAGCCACGCACGTTTTGCAGCAGCATGAGCTAGGCCATTTCCGGGGATCCCCACGTGACTCGGGATCCAACGTAGGACCATCTTTTACCTGTCTGGTACACACTGGTAAGACGAGTTAGGACGTCCAGTAAAATGGGGTTCGACAGATTGTGTGTCCTCAACGCTAAAAGGCTACTTAAGGAATCCGTTAAAATAATGTGAAGTAGATCCTCCGATACTTCGATGAAACATAGCTTTCAGAATGGTAATAATCTTGGAAGAATACACAGAAGCATGTGCTGGAAGCGAAAAGCTTCTAACCACAGTACCTGTAATAAAAGGCTGCCGACGCCGGTCTCAGTTCGGGATCCATTGGTGTATGTTGCAACAAATCCAGTATAACATTAAATGTGCTCCATGGCAAGTGCTTTGAATTCATGTAGTGTAGTATCGAATTTCTTTGTGTAGGCAAGGGATGTGTCAACTTCCGGTTTGATCAGTTCCCAGGGAGGCGTTGAAATGTGCTCAATCCGTCGAACTCCCTGGAGCCGGAGGCCGCTCTCAGAAAAAAGTCGTCTCATCCTCACTCCATACTCTATGGGCTCTATGGGCGCTGTATAACCACTGCAGTTGATGCGCCCTAAAACCCAAATAACTAACTAACGGGACGGCTCTCGCAGGGTGTTCGTTTGAGAACAGCGTTACTATCCGATGGGAAAATACATAGGTATAAGCTGGGTGGTCCGGATATTGCCGTAGCTTGCAAGCATATCGCATCACAAGCTGTTCACAACGCAGAGAGAGTGGAAATTGGTGAACTTCTGCAAGGAGACTCGCCGTTGGAGAATTACGAAATGCCACCGTGATGATACGAAGGGCAGAGTGGTGGACTGCATTCAAGGTGCGTTTATTCGTCAAGTAAACTGTCATAAATAAAACACGCGTAGTTAAGCTTTGGTCGAACAAGTGACCGGTATAGCAGAAGCAGCGATGCGTCGTCTGCTCCATAGGTCGCACGAGCCACATATTTTAAGATATTCAAAGTATTTACACATTTATCTCGTAGCGTTTTAGGATGTTGTCGGTATGTCAAGCGTGAATCAAATTCCATCCCCAGAAATCTCACTAGCGGTTGCACCGGTATCACCTGTCCGTACAGTATGATTTTCATATTGGGACATAGACGGCGGCGACAGAAGTGTACAGCAACGGTCTTCGCTGTAGAGAAGCGGAATCCGTTTGTGTTACCCCATTTCTCCATACACCTGACTGCTAACTGTAGCCGTCGCTCCATCGGCGATGTACGTTAGGCAGATGACCATATGGCGAAATCATCAACATACAAAGATCGCCCAACAGTCGTAGGAAGCGAGTCCCCAATATCATTGGTCATCACCCTGAAAAGGGCCACACTTAAGACACTCCCCTGTGGAACTCCGTTCTCTTGGGTAAACCAATCAGACAGGCAGTTGCCGACTCGTACACTAAAACAGCGACGTGCTAGGAAGTTGTGTAGAAATGTGCCAAGTTGCCCTTGGATTCCCATGCTTGTCGATCTTCATCAGAATTGCCCTGCGCCACGTGGTGCCATAGGCATTTTCAATGTAAAACAACACAGTGCCTAGATGTCGCTTCCTCTTAAAAGCGAGGCGTACTTCGGTGTCCAGTGTTAAAATATGGCCAACGGTACTCCAGTTTTGCGAAACCCGCACTGCGTGTTTACGAAGACGTCATGGTTTTTTTTTAAACAGGACAGGAGTCCATTCACGAGATCTCCATAAGCTTACTGAATACAGACGTCAGAGAGATTGGGCGATGATCTAACGGATCCCGGCCGCGTTTCCCAGATTTCAAGAGTGGGACCACATTGGCTTGGCTCCACGATAGAGGGTACTCGCCATTCGTCCATATGTGGTTAAAAGTACGCAAAAGCTCCGCAACCACAGATGAAGGCAGGTGCTTCAGCAGCTCATTGTGCACTTCATCAGGTCCTTCGGCAACACTACGCAACGGGTCAATAGCTGATTCCATCTCAGCCTCTCAGCCTGGGTACGATAGGTGCTCTGGAGTGGTGAAGTCCTTCGAAGTTGATTCACAGCGGGCTTTATAGCGCATAAATTATGGGTCTCCGCTGCCGGCGCGGCTAACGTCTGCCAGGGCACGTCCAATCTCGTCGGTCACATCAATCGGGCGAGTGGCTACCGCGCTGACGGCTACCGACCGTCAGCGGGGGAAGCAGGCCTGCGCTTAATCGACCAGAGATACTCTTGATGCGAGACCAAATTAATGAGGTCGGCAAAGATCGATTGAGTGAGCTAACATACCCAAGCCACGACACCCGCTTGGCCTCCCGCATAGTGCGCCGGGCGAGGGCCCGAGCACGCCTAAACTCTATTAAGTTGACAGTTGTGCTGTTACGATTGAAAGCTCGAAACGCGCGTCTTCGAGCACGAATAGCGTAACGGCAACCTTCCGTCCACCACGGCACGGGTGCGTCGAGGAAATCCAGAGGTCCTGGGAATACTTGAGGAGGCGCATTCCAGGAGAAGTGCAGTGAATTCGGTCACTGGTAGTTGCGGAGACCTTGGTTCGGAACGGAAAGCAGCTTGAGCTTTCTCTTGAAATCTACCCCAGTCCGCTTTCTTAAGATCCCATCGCTGCGGGCGCGGGCCTAAAACTGAGCCGTCCAGATAACTTAACCATATTGGGAAATGGGGCTCCCCACAGGATCGGAGTCCACTGTCCACTCGAGGCACTCAGTTATCTGTGGGCTGGCCAGGCTGGGGTCCAAGGTGGACGTGGTCCCCGAGGGTGTGGAAAAGTGTGTTCGTGTTCCCATGCTCTCATGGGACGCTATTATGGACCGCCAGTAGCACTCCACCGTGTGCCATAGCATCAGTCACCACATCCTTCCGTCTTCGCCCGCGACCAATCGGCGTGAGTGATTGGTGACGCTACATGACTCAACGGTCGATGTGTCGTAAAACCAATAACCAACCAACCACATCCTTCCGAAATATCGAGTATCCACTGAACGACACCATTTAGTTAGGCGAAAGCTTGGTCTCCTGGAGACGTACCGCTACAGGACCGTAAAGATTTCATACCACCTGGAGGTCCTGGGCTCTGGTTCTAAAACCTCGACAGTTCCACTGTAAAACTGTTGATGTAGAGGTCATAAATGTCTTAGAATTGCAAAGTGTACATGTGTACAATCGTACACAATGTGTACTCGTACACATTGTGTACGAGTCTGTTTCAGTCTGTTCATGTGTACAAACTTGCCCTGCCTCAGGACATGGCTCGACTAGATGCAACTACGCGAATTATCAATTCTGGTCGAGGCGCCCTAAAGCCCAAATAACAGACTAGATGCGACTGAAAAGTGAACCATAAATTATCTCCCTGACATGCCTCCTCGAGAAGCCGTCTGAAGGAAAAGGACGGACCAGAGTTAACTATGGTACGGTAACCAGAAGTGGCTGTGATAAAAAGCGGTTAAAGTCCTGGTTCTGTCCTCCGCCCAAGAGAGCAAGCCGGGAGTTTCAGCCCGACCCGGCCCTAGGGACTGAGTCCTTGGGCGGGAACTTGACGACCACCCCCTGGTGGAGAGCCTGCTAGTGGTAGGCCTCGTTTTTCGGGGCCCAGACGGGCCGAAGGGGGAGGAGGGCCCATCTCATTGGCGCATGGAGCCGGCCCCTCCACTCGCAGACATGGCGATGGGGTGGCCGGCCTCCGAGGAGGAGCCTTCTCGGCTCCTTGGTGACTCCTCTCGCGGGCCCTTTCCATCTGAACAAGGCGCGCTCGCTTTTCCTCGCGGGCGCATCTCTCGGCCTCTTGGTATTGGAGGTTGATGTCTTGGATTTTGATTGGTCGTCGGGCCGGGGATGTAGGTGCGGACGTGGAAGTCGAGGGTGGGGGGCGAGGCCTGGCTCACGGGAAGGTGAGAAGGTTCAGGTAGGGAGGAAGTGGAGAGGAGATATCTGGATGGTGCTTGGGGAT
Organism: Imbricaverruca yamaguchii; assembly: GCA_034440575.1. Lineage (NCBI taxonomy): Eukaryota > Metazoa > Arthropoda > Thecostraca > Neoverrucidae > Imbricaverruca > Imbricaverruca yamaguchii. Next base: position 66,241 of record JAOTOL010000762.1, on the reverse strand, counting down.
GTGGGGGCGGACGGAACACGGGAGATGGGGATTTCTGGGTAGGCGATGAGGTAGATGGGGAGGACCTAGGGTTGGACTGAAAGAACCGAGGAGGCCTCTCAGACCGTTGGACCAAAGTCCACTCCCCACCCTCGAGGATTGACCTGGGATGGGCCTCAGGTGAGCGAACGGGGCATCCACTCGTGGAGGGTGGGACCTCAGTCGCCTCACTGTCAAGTTGGGTTGGCTGCCCTTGCCTTCCAGGCGACGACAGGGGGACCCCAAAAGACCGTAGCAGGGCCATCAGCTGAGCTATGAGCCCAGATGCCATATCGGGCTGTATATGTTCAAGATCTACCGGATATTTCTTGCTAGTATGTTGTGTGGTTGCAGAGTTCTGTTGTGCTTTTGTGGCATACGACACCCTTGGGTGGGCTTCCTCATAAAACTCACGCGCCTCTCTAAGTGTGATCTTTCTAGAAAAGTTAATTGCACCTATCTCCTCTTTCAGAAAAATAGGACAGGAACAGTCATCAGTAGCATGGGGTTTCTGGTTGGGGTCACAATTAGAACACATTGGGCTCTCCGCTTAGCATTTATCTCTGACATGTTCTGTTGAACCACATCTTGCACATGTTTCGGACACACTGAGAAGTGTGTCCGAAACGAGAACACCGGAAACATCTCATCGGGTTAGGTACAAATGCACGGACCTTTACACAGACGTATCCAACGGTGATGGATTCTGGGAGATCAGTCGTGCAAAATGTTAGTATGAAGTTGTCTGTTCGTCGAGTTTCTTGCCCTTTCCTAACCGTTATCATTCGCGTCTCCACCACTCCCTACTCTGCCAAGCCATCCACCACGTCAGCGTCTGACATATCTCTGAGGTCATAACAGTTGATGACGCCTTTACAGTAATTTTTCGTATTTTGTGGAAGAACTTGAATATTTACGGTGACTGTTCGCCTGTTACCTTCATTCCATACAGTGTATCTTAATTCAGTTGCTTCCAGCGCCCTCCTGAGCCATCTGTAGTTTTAAATTCCATCTCCAGGCCTCCGTCTGGTTTTTGGAACCTCAGTACCACCCCCATCCTGTCGCACGCCACTTTTCTTTGAAATGGTGTAAGCGATGGTAGACTTTTACCTTCTACAGACTTGATAATGAGAATGCGTGGCGCGGGGAAGACTGGTATGTTGACTAGTCTGTCCCCTACTAGAGGGAACAGAATAGTTTTTTTTTGTGTTTGTGATTGCCATGAAATGTAATTGGTTTCAGCTCCTCGGGCGCCCCACCACAAAGGGACCTACTGGGGGGACCCTGGGTCCCGCGCACGGGAGGTCGCCAGGTGCCGCCCGAGGAGCTATACGGGGCAGGCGGCGCCTTCGTCCGGTCGGGAGAGAAAGACTCACCATCCCGACCGGGATCCAGCACCGCCCACCCCTTGCCCCCGGCCGGCCGGGCCGGCGGGCACCGGGAAGAGTCCCAGGCCCCCGGCCCGAGGCGACCAGCCACTTGGCCCGCGTGAGGCCCCACGGGCCCGCCTGTCCCTCTGGGATATCGTGACTAGAGGTGTGTTGGTCCCCCATCACAACTAGCACCGTGCGACGTGAGACCTCAGCCTCCAGGACTCCGTCAACCCCGGGGGACGTGCCGAGGGGTCGCGGCTACCCCGATAAAACTGAGCTGGTGGGCAGAACCGGGGAAGTTTCCCTGTCTGCTCAACGTAGGGATAGTTGGTGTTGCAGGGCCAGGTGAAGGACATGTATGTTGGTATGATACGGGCATTGGAATGGGAGCGTATGGACGGAAGGACGAGTGAGGCATTCTTGGTCTCACCCCTCGCCGATATGATGGTCGCCGGGTCTTTGGGGCACTCAATCCCTACCAGCACGGAAAGATGGTGCCTCGTCGGGGGGGGGAGGGGCTAGTTTATTAGTTTGCCTTAGGCATTCATTTATTAATTATCTAAGCCAGCTTTGTTTTCCTGAAGGGCGATAATATAATGTACGCCGGTGTACCCGGATGTTCCCTGAAAACGATGCAACGGGGCTCTTCAATTGCATAATGTTCATGCTAAAATTGTGCACAGGGGCATATGCTCCCGTTTTTTTTTAAACATGGACGAAGCGAGGACTGAGAATCGTCCATCTAGTGACGGAAGTAGGAGCGAACGGAACTGAATATAAGGTAGTGTCGAATCGGTGCACCGACAAGTTATCCATCGGCATGAATTGTGGTCAAGAACTATGCGAGTCGCAATAGAGCTGATAGGCGTATTCGCCAGCCACGCCAGTATCATAGAAGTATCAGCCTACGTAACAACCAGGCACTGAATAATTAGTATTCTGAAGGTTTATGATTGCACATGTTGTATTAATCAATGTTTACGAGAGAGAAATGATGGAAAAAGCTTCATCACTTGAATAAGCCGACGCTTAAACGTCCGTGACATGTGTGCGGGGGGAATGGATTATGACACTGTCCCTTTGCCTTGGTAGAGCGTGTCGATATCGGCAGAAGAATGTGGGTAGGATGAGACATCGATTAGTTCATTATTTCCGGTGAAAACATATATCATGTAATGTTGTGTCCAAAAATGGTCTACAGATCATGCTGTTTTCACTACCATAACCATTAACCAGTGCTAATCAATGGACGAATGCAAGGCTCCACTGGTTGCCACTTCTGCTCTGGAACGTTCTCCCATACACTTGATTCTTGATGTGGTGATTGGGCGCTGTATAACTACTGCAGTTGATGCGCCATAAAACCATAATAACTAGAATTAGGGGCGGGGATGGCCGAGTGGTTAAGGTGTTGGGCTCTGGGTACCAAAGGTTCTGGGTTCGACACTAGCGCCGCTCGGAACATTTCGCAATCTCGCGGCCCACCGGCGAGACAGTGTGGGAGGCGCCATTAGCCGTGAATGTGCAGAAAGTGCGTCGTGAACCACCCAATAAACAAACAGCGGACGGGAGAATTAAGTAAAAGAATAGTACTTGCCGATTGTTGCCGTAGTCAGTTGAACGGACAGGTGTGCGCACTCTGAGACTGTTGCCGTGTCGGCGCTGATCCTACCTGGGTCAGTGTTCGTTGTTGTTTCGACGTGGATCAACTCATGCCGACATGTGACCACAAGTTGACCAATTATTTCACGCCTTTTTACATTTTTTGCGGAGTAAAAGGGTAGGTGAGTTGTATTGAATACGTTCCACATGCATGCTATTATTACACATATGTGGGTTGCAAATACGCTTTTAACTGATGCTATGTATCGACTGTTCGAACGATGTGTGGCCTGTAAGCACACGTGGTTCTCACTTAGTTTTGGCCGGCAGCCCATCTGAGCTGCTGGCAGCGGTGCGAACTGCGCTGCAGTGGGCCGACGTTCTGGTCACCACCGGCGGCGTCTCCATGGGCGAACGAGACATCGTCAAGCACGTGCTGACGCGTGACCTGGCGGCCCATATCCACTTCGGCCGTGTGCTCATGAAGCCCGGGTGAGAGACGCGTGCGTGACGTCACGATGACCGTAATGGTCTGGTGGTGGGGACTCCGTGCCTTTCTCGTGGTGCTTGAATATGTCCAGCACAGTGGCTCTGCACTCAGTAGTACGGTCTATTTTGTTATTGGCTTTGTAGTTGTTCAACCACACCATGTGTTGCACCCACCCGGGTTCGATATTCCTCAGCAGACGATTGATGCGTTTGCTGGTATGCCCAGGAAATGGCCCTTCTCACGCGCCTCGGCTACATTGAATATGCCTATTTATCATACAAAGTAAGTTTAGGATGTGTGCTTACTTCTCCAAACATTTGAAACCATGCCATGAAATTTAGTTCCGACTGTAATATTTATCACTTTAATTTCGTCTTGGTTTGGTGTGGTTTAGTTATGTGGTGAACTTCCAGACACATCGGCTTGCATGGCCAGGTGGCGCCCACAACTTTGAAGATCACGCAATTCATTTTGGAGAAATTTTAGAGCGCAAACAACAGATCATTGTAGTGTTTAGTGTGCATATAATGTAGTTAGTAATACTCATATTGTTATCAGTTCACTTACTTCTAATCCATCGATGCTCCCTAAAACCAAGATAACTAACTATTTCTATTCCATGGGGGAATGTTGTTTATCGTGGGGTTACTTTTTCTTCAGATGTTTAGTTAATGTTTGCTAGGGTGCTTGTATGGGACATGATCCGATGCTAAGTAGAGCTTGTTGTGCGAAACCTGTCTACACCACGCGATCTAAGAATTACAGTTCAACGAAATAATTTTGACCGAACTTAACGTGTCACCAGTACACCGACATTCCCCTCCCCTCCCCCGGTGCAGTGACTCCAGCCTTATTGGACCACTTTGCAGCTGACCTTGCCGAGCATGAATTGTGAGCGTGTGAAGCAACTTGAACACTTGCCAGGACAGGGAAGACCAGCTTAAACCAACGCCCTAACAATTTGAGCTATCTGGGCGACAATAATCTTCCAGCCCGTTTAGGATAAGCATATATTATCACAAAGCTCCAGCTCCAATGTGCATGCTTAAAATTTGTTGACAGTGGGCAGTGTAAAGATTAGATGCAAACATCTATGGTGTCTATTGTGCCTTGCATATTTTAATGCAGTTAGGTTAGGTTAGGTTAGGTTAGGTTAGGTTAGGTTAGGTTAGGTTAGGTTAGGTTAGGTTAGGTTAGGTTAGGTTAGGTTAGGTTAGGTTAGGTTAGGTTAGGTTAGGTTAGGTTAGGTTAGGTTAGGTTAGGTTAGGTTAGGTTAGGTTAGGTTAGGTTAGGTTAGGTTAGGTTAGGTTAGGTTAGGTTAGGTTAGGTTAGGTTAGGTTAGGTTAGGTTAGGTGAGCACAATTTGCTAGTTTTCGAGATTATTTATTTTCAATATACGGTATATCAAACCCATTACTGCCAAATGCTGGAGCACAAGACCAACTCCTTTTTAGCAGGAAAAAAACTTCCGGATAATTGATTCATTATTTGGACTTCAGGGCACGTCGACTACAAGATAATTTGGCACCCATCGATCTTCCGGATGCTTACAACGTACATGTCAATTTTGATGCATGTATGTATGTACTGCTGCAGTTGCCATGCTGCAAAGTATGTTGTGACAATTGCTGTGCTGTGTTGTAGCGATTTATTATGTGTGACTACCAGCGTTGGAAAAGTGGCCCTTTTTTGGAACTTTTACAATACAAAGAATTATACACTCCGGAAAAAATACACTCCTTGCATTGCTGGATGAAGACATACTTAACTAGCAAGACAGCTAGATGTCATTATACAATAGTGATAACTTGGGTGGAGAGGAAAATTCAGTCATACTGGGTCCCCTACCACATGAAGTTTCCAGTATAATTGAGGATAATACACATTTGTTATTTTGGGTCCTCTGTACTCACATTCCAAGAGGAGGCAGGAGTGGAGCAGAAAATGAGATGCCAGCCAGATTGGAAGAATATCAGTTTACTAGCATGCACAAGTACAACATATGTCAATGGATGGCAAAATATGGATCACTCCAGTCTGAATATGATCTTAATGTCACTGAACATTCCATATTTCACAACATTCCATCTTCCATATCATTCCATAACATTCCATTTGTGCATGTGCGATTTCTGGTGAGGTGCAGGTGAATTAATAAACAGCCACCAATGCATTCATGTGTATGTTCTCCATTTGTGGACAAACCCCAGAACAGAGTCCAGATGTGCCCAAAAGAATCAGTGTAAAATAATTGACCATGTGGCCTGGAAATTCACAGTTAATGGAATTGTGCTATTTCATCCTTGTGTTAGGTTTTTACCATTTTCCTACATGTGTGGGCAGTCATTATGCACATGACTGCTAAAAAAATGTATAATGCATGTGACTGAAGTGAAAGGCTTTCCACTTTTTAATCTTTAAGTGGTGATCCTTTATTTTCTTCCAATCTTTCACTATTCCCAAGCAACATCTTTCTTCATCCACACAGTTAATGGTGAGGTAATTTTAGGACACTGAGAAGAATGTATGGATGAACACCAAGAGCTAGAGTGACATCCACACAACTGGTAAGCCACAAAGTGTAGCACTTCCCCAAATCTCCAAAATACTGGTGGATATCAGCCATGTTTTGCTACAGCATAGGAATTGTCATGGGCACTATTACTTTTCCACACATGTTTTACACACATTTTGCCTCCATGAAGCATACAAAGGTATTAGGTTTGGCTAAGTTATGCTTTAAAAAAATTTTGTTGTAAGTTATCCATTTATCAAATTCCTTTCGGAATCATTCAGGATTATAAAGTTTTTGAATTTTCAAAAACACTTGGGATAGCATAGGCTGTTTGGTTAGAATAGGCCATTTACTTTTAATTTGTTAAAGGAAAAAATTGCTTCTAAAATTTGCATAAAAAAGGCTTTCTTGCATCCAGTTAGGCTGCAGATTTTTCTTCATTTTTAACATCACATTTCATGGTATATTTCCCAACCAAACCTGAGCCACTTTTTTGGTGTCATTTTGCTACCCAACTGCCCTTGCCAAAAAATGTGCAGTCACATCATGTAAGTACCTACATTATGAACACATTCATAATCATTGCATGAAAAATAAATTTCAAGAAATCAAATAACCTTAAACTGCAAATTTGTCCATTCAGAAAGTCACAGACCAGAAATGTTAAAAGTATAATGGTATTCAATGGAGAATGGGGACAGGATGCACCTAACAATCCCTGAACATTTCATGAATGCACAAATAATGCTTGAATACATGCATATCTATAATATCTGCAGTCAATGTGCACTGAAGAGGCCCAGCCCCCCTTTTGAAAGAATAACATTCACGCTTTAAAATGTGGTAAGTGAAAACAAAATTTTCCAGACAAAAGCAAAGGAACCAGTTTTGTTCATTTCTACGCTTGTGGGCAAAACATCGCAGCAATTAATATTATCATGTCCTGCTCCTTGTATTACCTGAAGATATCCCGTCACACAACACAAGCTTACAGCTTTGGTTTATCCAAATCAATAACTCGAATTACCGCGAAGATATTTGAAAAAATAGGTATAGGTAAGTAGGTAGGTAACTACATAGTCAGATAACACAGCCTCTAATACCTCGAGCCAAACACGCAGTCAATTCCTTCCAGATGGCAGGGAAGAGATTTAAATAAAATCCTTCGTTGAATAAAAAAACCACTACGCTGCGCTAACCAAATATAGGAATTCACCTTCACCAGCCCGACCGCGTTCTTGGATTCAATGAGTTCACCGCTCTCCATCTCCCACTCCCGCCGGAGCTATTTGAACCATTGCCACGAAAAGCCATGGATAATGCATTTCCTCTTGGTTCCTTGGAGAATGATATGTTCTGCATCAATTGGGATGGATAAAACCGTTCATATTTATATCATTAAGCAGTCAAGGAGCGATATACATAAAAGATATCGGAAGGATTTTCCCCATGAAAATTGCCTGAATGGTACCAAAACGTTTCTAAAACCTGCTAAGACATTGCCCCAAAATGAAGACCCATAGAACCATAAATTTCACCTTCTTTCGATTTCATGACTTATATTGTTTCCGAATTTCATCAACAAGCGGGAATAGTTGTATTCATGCCACTCCGACCGCGAGGTTTCCCCACTCCGGACAAATTCAGATTTACGTGTGTTGACCTAAACCTCTACACTCTTATAAGCCTCATTCTGATCCAATGATTAATTTATTCCCACAGTCCTGATTATTATTAATTGAGAAAAAAGTTCCCTGTAATTCTCTTGGCAGGTTTCTCTAACATATTTTTATTTTTTGGTATTTCATAGCAATCATGGCGCGAAATGAGACGCTAATTTCCGCTCGTCCGTGACGATAGTCTGTTTTACAGCAGCAATTTGCTCGCCCGTCTAGTCGCTTTTCATCCTTCCAAGGCATTCCTTGCTTCTACTAAACATTCCAGACATGAACTAAAAAGTGCATTGAAATACATTTAATATTAATAAGGATTGACTTCAATATTTTTTTCTCAGCTTTCTCATTTAAAAAAAGAAAATTTCATCGTGGAGAGAATAAAAGATTTTAGACGGATTGTTTTAGTATAACTTTCCTTCAACCATTATATATTCAGAAACCCATATCCCGAAGTAACATTTTAGACCCTCCCATTTTAGACCCAGCGGTGCACGAACGTCCTGCTCTCGAGGTATGTTGTGAATTTGTATTAGTTATGCGGTGTTGGTACCTATGCTAGGAGTGGCAGGTATTGATATATAAACTTGGTTGACATCGATTAAGTATACTTTTGTGATCATTTTCTCTACCATTGCTCAGGAAGTTGCCTTATAAGCCATTCACGTAACGTGGATGACTTCAGACGACGATGTGTGGTGGACCCCATCTGGTTGTCTGTGAGACACTAAGATAAGAACCTAACAAATGACTTAAAGGCGTTTTATTTTTGAGGAAGAAGAATTATCGGGTTATTTTACGACGCATTCAACCGCAAGGTTGCATAGCGCCGCCACCCTATATCACACCGATTGGTCGTGGGTGGACTATGCAAATGCAGCCGGCCGTGAGATTCGAGTCCCACGCTCCACCATCTAAGCTACCGAGGCCCCTGGGTTTTATTCTTCATTCCAGGAGACATCACTGCATTTTTCAAAATTTATACACTTCGTTATATATCAAATGTATATACTCCGGTACTTGGTGCTTCAACATACACCCCATAATTTGGCAAACTGGGAAATTATACACCCCATAACATAGTGCTTCTCAAGATTATACACTCCATACTTTGGCAAGCCAAAATATTATACACTCCGAATCCAAGACCGATAAGTGAAAATCCAACACTGGTGACTACTGCTGTGGTGTGACGACTGCTGTGTGACGGTTGCTGTGGTGTGACGACTGCTACGGTGTGTCGACTGATATGGTGTGGCGATTGCTATGGTGTGACGATTGCTATGGTGTGCTATGGATGGTGTGGCGACTGCTGTGGTGTGACGGTTGCTGTGGTGTGATGACTGCTGTGGTGTGACGACTGCTGTGGTGTGGCGACTAATATGGTGTGACGATTGCTATGGCGTGACGACAGCTCCGGTGTGTCGACTAATATGGTGTGACGATTGCTATGGTGTGGCGACTGCTGTGGTGTGACGGTTGCTGTGGTGTGTCGACTGATATGGTGTGACGACTGCTGTGTGGCGGTTGCTGTGGTGTGTCGACTTATATGGTGTGACGATTGCTATGGTGTGACCACTGATGTGGTGTGACGATTGCTATGGTGTGACGGTTTTGTGGTGTGCCGACTGATATGGTGTGACGTCTGCTGTGGTGTGACGACTCCTGTGGTGTGGCGACTGATATGGTGTGACGTCTGCTGTGGCGTGACGGTTTTGTGGTGTGCCGACTGATATGGTGTGACGTCTGCTGTGGTGTGACGACTCCTGTGGTGTGGCGACTGATATGGTGTGACGACTGCTGTGGTGTGGCGACTGATATGGTGTGACGTCTGCTGTGGTGCGGCGACTGATATGGTGTGACGTCTGCTGTGGTGCGGCGACTGATATGGTGTGACGTCTGCTGTGGTTTGACGATCGCTATGGTGTGACTACTGCTGTGGTGTGGCGACTGATATGGTGTGACGACTGATCTGGTGTGACGGTTGCTGTTGTGCGACGACTGATATGGTGTGACGGTTGCTATGGTGTGACGACTGCTGTGTGACGGTTGCTGTGGTGTGACGACTGCTACGGTGTGTCGACTGATATGGTGTGACGATTGCTATGGTGTGACGATTGATATGGTGTGACGTTTGCTATGGTGTGGCGACTCCTGTGGTGTGACGACTGTTGTGGTGTGACGACTGCTGTGGTGTGACGACTGCTACGGTGTGTCGACTGATATGGTGTGGCGTCTGCTGTGGTGTGACGATTGCTATGGTGTGACGACTGCTGTGGTGTGACGGTTGCTGTGGTGTAGCGACTGCTGTGGTGTGTCGACTGATATGGTGTGACGACTGCTGTGTGGCGGTTGCTGTGGTGTGTCGACTTATATGGTGTGACGATTGCTATGGTGTGACCACTGATGTGGTGTGACGATTGCTATGGTGTGACGACTGATATGATATGACGACTGCTATGGTGTGACGACTGATATGGTGTGACGTCTGCTGTGGTGTGACGACTGCTATGGTGTGACGACTGATATGATATGACGACTGCTGTGGCGTGACGGTTTTGTGGTGTGCCGACTGATATGGTGTGACGTCTGCTGTGGTGTGACGACTCCTGTGGTGTGGCGACTGATATGGTGTGACGTCTGCTGTGGTGTGACGGTTGCTGTGGTGTGGCGACTGTTGTGGTGTGGCGACTGCTATGGTGTGACGACTGATATGGTGTGACGACTGCTGTGGTGTGACGATTGCTGTGGTGTGACGACTGCTGTGGTGTGGCGACTGATATGGTGTGACGACTGATCTGGTGTGACGGTTGCTGTTGTGCGACGACTGATATGGTGTGACGGTTGCTATGGTGTGACGACTGCTGTGTGACGGTTGCTGTGGTGTGACGACTGCTACGGTGTGTCGACTGATATGGTGTGACGATTGCTATGGTGTGACGACTGATATGGTGTGACGTTTGCTATGGTGTGGCGACTGCTGTGGTGTGACGGTTGCTATGGTGTGGCGACTGATATGGTGTGACGATTGCTATGGTGTGACGACTGCTGTGGTGTGACGACTGCTACGGTGTGTCGACTGATATGGTGTGACGATTGCTATGGTGTGACGACTGCTGTGATGTGACGACTACTGTGGTGTGATGACTGCTGTGGTGTAGCGAATGATATGGTGTGACTACTGCTGTGGTGTGATTACTGCTGTGGTGTGGCGACTGATATGGTGTGACGACTGCTGTGGTGTGACTACTGCTGTGGTGTGGCGACTGATATGGTGTGACGGTTGCTGTGGTGTGACGACTGATATGGTGTGACGGTTGCTGTGGTGTGACGGTTGCTATGGTGTTACGACTGATATGGTGTATCGACTGATGTGTGCTGTGATGATATTGTGGTGTACTGACTGATGTGGTTGGTTGGTTGGTTATTGGAGTTTAGGGGCGCATCGACTACATCGGTCATGCAGCGCCCATCTGACTGATGTGGTGTTGCCACTGATATTGTGTAATAAGTAATGTGGTGTGACGACTGGTATGACGTGTCGGCCAATGTGATGTAACGACTCATAATATGATGACTGATGTGGTGTGGCGACCGCTATGGTGTAACGACTGATGTGGTTTGATGATTGGTATGCTGTGACGATGGATGTGGTGTGGAAACTAATGGGATGTGATGACTGCTATTGTGTGTAACGACTGATGCGGTGTGACGGCCGTTTTCTGCCGCAGCATGCCGACAACGTTCGCTACTCTGTCGCTGCACGGTCGGCCCAAGTTCGTGTTCGGCCTGCCTGGGAACCCAGTGTCGGCGGCTGTCTGTAGCGTGCTGCACGTGATGCCCACCCTCCGCAAGATGGCCGGCAGGAGTGACGTCCAGTACAAGACCATCAGGGTGTGCATGGACGAGGCCAGAAAGCTCGACCGGCGACCGGAGTTCGTGCGAGCCATGCTGACCGGAGAGACCATCGGTGGAGTATCTGTGGTCACCGCCACGGGTGAGTGGGAGACGTGCAGCACGTCACTAATCAACTACAATATTCTATGTATTCACGGAAGAATGTAGAAAGAATGTTTTGAATTTGGGAAGAATGTAGAATGCTTTCGTGTTTAGTAAATGGAGTTATTTTCCCTGGCCTGTTTCTGGGCTCCATCGTGACTTTGATTGATTGGGGCACCTCCGTTACGGAGGGACATGCTACGGAGGGGCATGGACCAACATTGCCTGTGAGAGCCTTTGGTTGAACCAGCAGAATGAAAAACTTGCTCTCGACATTTTGCTCAGTAAAACAAATTTTGATCGGAAACGAGTAGCTCCTTTGCATGAGTGTTATAACACCCCGCCCTGCACATAATATGGCAATGGAGTTTTCTATGAACTGGCAAGTATGCGGTAATCTTTGCAAGGCCCATGTCGGGAATCTTTCCCTACCCACTCCTGTTATTTCATCTTATCCGTCTTGACGAGATCCCGGTTATGACCCAAGCCGATGTAGTACAAGGTATATGAAGTTGTTTCTGGCTCCTGTTTTCGTGCTGGTATAGCTCTGGATCAAGTGGCTGCATTATACTTTTGGAGGCCATATTCCTACTTTCTATGTTTAGGTTGTCTAGGTTTACTTTTCCTACTTTCCATGTAATTACTCCTTTTAACATTTTGTTTGATCTGGATCGTTCTTATTTCGTTCTATGCACCTCGTATGGCTGATTTGAACCTTATGCCAGTTGTTTTCAACTTGATTTTGACATTTATTTGTGGGAAGATGGAGAGGCAATCAGAAGAGTAACCGTTCCTTCCAGATGTCACCTCATGAACATAAATACCACCATGTCCTATGTTGTGTGGACGTGTCTCGATTTGTGGATTGATTTCGGTAACATGAAAATGGTGAGAATCTGACATCTGTTTGCAGGTGACCAGATGAGTAGTAACGTGCTGAGTCTGTGTGGAGCTTCTGTTTTGGTGTCACTGCCAGCCTCCACTGAAGAGAAACCGCACTGCGACCGCGGAAAGGGATTGGACGCAATTGTTATCTTTGGAGATCTATGTACGTATTATGACTACCCTTATTCGACAATATGCGAGCCAAGCTTTCGCATTTAATTGGGCTTGTTCGCATTCCATTCAGCTTCCCTTTTTTTTCCAACTGGCAACAGTCAACACATGTCTGCCAAAATGGCTTTGCAGAGTCGGGCTTTATAGTCAGCAGAGGTCAGTGCATAGGCCATGAACTCACAACGGCACCACGTGATTCCAGTTCAACAGGCTAACTGCTGTGAAGAGTTTCACGTGTAGCCAGCGCTAGCACAGAATGCGACTGAGACCTCTATCCGTTTGATTGCCAGTTTGACTAACTGGGCTCTCAACTCCTGATGTCCCAAGTCGAACCCTAGCGATGCTGGGGTGTGGTAACCTGCAATTGTCCCAGGGATATCTGCAATTGTCATATTGATTGGAATAATTCCGACGGCAATTGGTGGTTCTGTATTAAGCAGCCCGGGTACGTACCACTTGCATATTTCCCTTCATTAACACTTGCACCAGAGGAAGGGCTAAATCGGTCCACCCCTTCTTTTTCGACGATACCTCATAAACGAACAGGAATATTTGAATGAAATTGTGAGAGTAAAAAAAAAAGTTGATCAGGGTATCTTACGCAAGATTAATTTTTTAAATCCATTGGTAAAAATAGGCACTGCGTGGGTGCAAAATCGACCGACCGCCCGCCCAGTTGTCAATGTAACAAGGGTTTCGTTGCCGGCGGCGCGGTGTGCCGGCGGATCTCGACCTCATTGGACCCAGAAAGGATGTATTGGCCTTTGACATAATATATGTACCGCAGCACTACAGCCGCAGTCCACTATCCCAAATTGTGTGCTTCTAGCTTTAGTCGTTTCTGAGATATCTGGGCCGAATCCGCTTCCTCCTTCGGGCCGCATTATGCGAGGCATTCGTCTTGTCAAGATCACGTGCAGACAACTCTTGATGGTCGTATTTTTAGCCCGTCTCGTCTCCGGTCACATCCTCATACCCCATCTCTGGGGCTGATAGGAACCCCCTCTAATATCCAAATTAAGCGTCGCACGAAAATGAAAGATGTCATCGTAAAGTGCTCGACGAGTAGGTTTCGACACCGTCCCCCAAAAGGTCCCCTCAAAGGTGACGTAACTAGGGGCATATATTTGTATGACTTACATGATGTTTTTTGCTCTGGGGAGTTCATGTTGTTGAATATTTGAGAGAAACAAATATTTGGAATTAGAAAATGACAGCGAAATTGACCAGGACCATCATTTTTTTCCAACCCCAACTCTCTTTTTGGAAGTTTAAAAATTCTAATTTTAGAGTTTTCTTTCATTTTCCTTTTCTAATGGGTAGAGCGTACCGAAAAAAAAGGTGCTGTTCGAAGTCAACTTGGTCTACTGAAAATGCTTACCTTACTTTGAACTCTAGCACGCGCACGTCCTGGGGGCAGATATTTCCCCCCTCCGGTTTTTCCTCATTTGCCGCAAAACTAATCGGGTTAGCAAGGTAAAACCTCGCATAACTGTTCATTGGTCTTTTCCGCATATCCTCATACATTTTTAATCCTGGGCCATCTCAGGTCAGGTCACCAGGTCAGGCGAAGTGACACAACTACAATCGGAGTTCTAGGCGGCATAACTTCCACAATAATTGGGCGATTGATTTCAAACTTATAACATGTCATGATCTCATCAGGGGCCATAATATGTATGTCGGGTTTTTTTTTCGTAGCATTGATCTTAGGTCAGGTTGCGGCCATGGCTTCCCCATTACAGGGCTATGGTAAAATATACAAATGTTTCCTGGTTACATATTTGCGCTCGGAATGATCTCACAACGGTTGTGGCATATAGATGGAAGCTATGCTCAATGTTACCGCTCACATTTTTGCTCAGTGACCCCACCAAGGTCTGAGGTCACCTGAGATCACTATATATTTCTGCACATTATATCACACTGCATTGAGCTAGAAGACTGACATTACCGTCATTGTGCTTGTATCGCCAAGACGTGTCGATTGATACATTACATGACCTCCCTAGGCGACTTCATGACCTTGACCTGAGTTTCGGTTGACCTGACCTTAAATTACACCGCTTGTTGTCGGTGGCGCATTTCAAGGACTGTCGAATAGCGTTCGCCGTTTGTTTCTATCTGTTACAGGTCCTGAGCTATGTGTCAATATCTTAGTCCCACCTGATCTGGTCGAATTTCACCTATGATTGCCCAGTGACCTGAATGTTGACCGGAGTGAAAAAAAACGACCGAAACACTTTCGATAGAACCTGTCACGAGCTATCCCACGCCGTTTTCCATTTGTCGCTGGCTAGCATAGTTCTAGAGATCTTAGGGGGCAGTCATCTGCCCCCCACCCCCCGGACATGCGAAGTTGGCGCGGACCGCCGGACGTGCGAGTGCTAATACGCAACTATGGAAAAATAATATGTAATCAAAAACGGAAAATGAAAAACTCCCCTCGTACGTTTTGTTGCATCCCTAGAGATCAGCAAACGTTGAAAGTTTCATTAAGATATCTGTATCAGTTAAACCGTGACGACTGGTTGAGTTTTTTTTGGAGGTGTCCTCACTTGACCTTGACTAACCCGTTGACCCTAGAAGACCTGACTTCAAAAGTTTGACACAGTGTGCCAAGTTCATGTGGGAGGGTATGCCAAATTTGGGCACGCTGCCGCGCGCAGTTCTTTAACCGTTCGCGAAAAAATGAGGGGGATTGACCCCCCCCCCCTCCCCCAGTACAGTCAAGCACCACGATAACAGGCGAGTCACCAAATTTATTCAGGGTTCAGGTTACACAAAAGTTTTTGTGAGCGCTCCCTCGTCCAGTGAGGAAGCGCTGGGTTGTCCAGATGTGGTTCACTGACAGGTGACGCGTTCTCAATTTCTGGCAGGATGCCCACCAGGAGGCGGCTATATGATGGCTGCCCTCAACGATGACCGAACTCCCTGGTGACACCGTGGCACAGATCGGCCCGGGCAAGGCACGCTGCCAGCGGTAACATCTGGACCGGCCCTGATCCTCTGCCGGCGGTAACGTCTGGACCGGCCCTGACCCTCTGCCGGCGGTAACGTCTGGACCGCCCCTGACCCTCTGCCGGCGGTAACGTCTGGACCGGTCCTGACCCTCTGCCGGCGGTAAGGTCTGGACCGGCCTGCCGGTCCGATGTCATCGGCTGGCGCCGACTGAAGCCGTACGGCAGCGTGCTGGGGACGGGAATACCGGGGATACCGGGCACTCGGCGGACTTTTTTTGTCGCTGTTGACGTTTCCGGCGGCTTCACCTGATGTCCTCCACAACTGCCGCAGCGGTGGCAGCTGGTGTCGATGACGGTGATGTGACGGACTGCAGCCATCCGTATTACGGGCTGTTAGGTCGGTACTCAGAGTCCTTGTCCATTGCCGACAGCCGGAGGTGAAAGCGTACTCGTACCTAAAAAGCGATTCAAATGTGGCAATCATGTATCGCCTGTGTGTCAATGTGCCGAGTTGAACATGGATTGGGACTTCTCTATGTATCACAGTTGGAAGTGCTTCAAATACTTATGTATCGTTACATTGCCTTTAGGGGCTCCCCACGTACAATAGGGGTGCCAAAGCGTATACGATAATCCACCTGTGCCTCTGCAGGGCCGTATAATAGTTGGCATCACCGACAGTGCGCGTGGCCATGATTACCTGCGGTGTCGTCGTCGACGAGCCGCCTGTTAGTGGATGGCACACTGCGATGGAGCGTGCCGTCGTGTAGCTATGTTCTTCAGATCACGCCGCTGGGCCGGTGCTATAATATACCTGTATTGTGCTACATGATAATTAAGGAGAAGCAAAGAATAGTGGGAATCGATTTTCTTCCGGGAAAGAAGCAGATGCTGTGGTGAATACACTGCAAGACTACTCCTTCAAGGGCGCTGGATGAGCGCTGATCCCACCGTCACTCGAGCAAAATGGGCGATGTTCAGAATCGACAGTCAGCGGGCCGGTCAGGTCAAGGTGCTTGACTGAATTTGCTGGTTGCTGGGCGCGGTGCTTTTGTTTGGGATTGGTGCGCGCCAGGGGACTTGTGTTGTCACCAGCCTTGTTACGGATTTACTTGTGTTCAATCGTGGGTGAATGGGCGCTAAATGACCAACCATGGTCGATGCGCCCTAAAGCCACAATCACACACACGCAATCGTGGGTGAGCGTTGTCGGTGAGTAGTGTGGGAAGTTTCTTCTGGAAATTGTGTAAAGCCTGCACAGATGGCACGTAACGAAATCTGCTGTCAAAACCAAAGGAAATATAAGTCCATTTTTACCAATTCGTACGAGTCGATTTTGGTTTTCCATCAATTATTCCGCTTGCTTTACTGGAAACTGCACACAAATGTACGGCGTTGCCCTATGTGGGTATGCCACGGTTATACCTGTGACTTTGGAACATGCGAACATCATTGCGTTTGCTAAAAACTGGAAACTTTTTTTTCGCATACCCGCCTGCATCGTTACCAAAGCAATGAATAAAAGCGTAACTCCAAATCGGCAAAAACAAGCGCATGAACATGGAGTCATCTTCGTCCTGTGGTAACAATGCGTAGCTCAGGATGTGTTTAAATTGACATTTATAGGAAATGCAAGCAAGTGAATATATTTTAAATCTTTAAGGTTCCAGTATGCAGCTCGCCTGTGAGTTACATGCCTAGGTAACTAAAATTATTTGCATTCCATAGATTGTGTGGAATTCACACAATTGTTTTATTCTTCGCCGTAGCCATAAGGGTGCGAGTGAAGTAAAAGCCACACTATTCCTCCATTTCACATCTACAAATGTTATCTGGTTATTACGATAGGTGTTTTGGTACGCAATGTTAACCCGCGCCATGCGAGCGCAGCTAACACAACATAGTCGCAGACATCATGTGCATATATACATATGCAACGGCTGTTGCGCTGGGTCAGGCGCTGTGTGTGGCCCAATGTTGGCCTCCATGCTAAACCCTATGGGGAATAATGCATTACGTAAAAAACCGAATCCATAAGTATGCAACTGATGAAGTTGGCGACGTATTTGTTCAGAAAGGGTAGTTTTGAGTTCAGCTTGACTTTGGAAGTCATTTGAGAGGAAGCATGACCGCATTCGCTCATATCTTGGATTTTTGTATAGGCTCCCACCCCAATTTTTTGGTGAGAATATTGATGCACCAGGGAAATTTCCTTGGAAATGCTAGTGTCGGAGGTGTGGTTGCTGGTATACCAAGAATCAGAGAAATCACATGGGCCGGTCATATCGTACCCATTGGCCTCCATGCTGAGCCCTATAGCGAATAGTGCATTACGTCAAAAACCGAATCCGTAAGTATGCGACTGATAAAGTTGGCAACGTATAATTTCAGGAAGGGTAGTTTTGAGCTCAGCGTGACACCGATATTCATTTGAGATAAAGCATGGCGGCGTTCGCTCATGTCTGCATTTCGGTGTATGTTCTGACCCCATGTATTTGGTGATATTATTGATGCACCCGGAAATTTCCTCGGAGATGCAAGCGTCCGACGTTTAGTTGCTGGCATGCAAAAATCAGAGAAATCGTATGGGCCGGTCATATCGCACCCATTGGCCCCCATGATAAAGACTATGTGAAATAATGCATTGCGTAAAAAAGGGGGACATGCATAATGTCCACAGTTCATAGTGTCCACAGCTTACAATGTCACATGCTCGTAACTTCCACATATCACAATGCCCACAGTTCATAATGTCCACCGATCATAATGTCTACAGTTCGCACTGTCCACAGGTCACAATGTCCACAGCTCACAGTGCCACAGTTTATAAGTACCACAAGCTCGTCATGTGGTGACATCAGAATGTCCACAGTTCAGTGTCCACAGCTCACAATGTCCACATGTTCATAACTCCCACAGAACACAATGTCCACAGTTCATAATGTCCACAAGTCATAATGTCCACAGCTCGTAATGTCCACAGGTCATAACGTACACATCTCAGTGTCCACAGTTCATAAGTACCACAAGCTCATAACGTCCACAAGTTCATAATGTACACGAGTTCATAATGTCCACAGGTCACAATACCCACACGTTCATAATGTCCACAGTTCATAATGTCCACAGATCACAATGTCCACAACGTTTCGGCGAAAATATGCTACGTGAAATCATTTTCAACCTTATCATACTGGCATGGCAAACTGGTAAATTTATGAACCTCTAATTCAACTCTAGTCAACAAATGGCAAGTCGATGACTCCGTGCAAAATGCAGCAGGCCGACGAATTCATCCAGGTACGTGTCCTGTGATCCAAGTTGGATATTTTTGTACCTTTGGTTTTGAGCCTGACGTGTTCATAGTCATCAGTCATTATCGATGGATCATACATCGACCGACTATTGTGAAGAACTTCTTAAATAAAGTTTTCCCGAGTGTAGATGGTGTACTCATTGGTAGCTTTCCGATTCTCCTTCATATTGGTGGGACGCTCAAGAGGTTGACTCGCCAACTTTTTGTTTCTAAACTGAATGGCATGAATTCTGGTGGGCATCATTGACGACTGGGGACCTGTTTACGTTGAAAGATTAAAGATAATATTTCTTATAAGATTCCAGTTACGAAATGGTTATTACGAACATCTACGGGAATCCACAAGCGTTTACGGGCAATTTCGGAGACGTATCATAACCTCCACAGGTCGTAACCTCCACAGGTCACAACCTCCACAAATTCAACACATCGCAGCGGTCGTAACCTCCACAGGTCATAACCTCCACAGGTCGTAATCCCCACAGGTTGCAACCTCCACAAGTACGGAGCGGTCATAACCTCCACAGGGCATAACCTCCACAACTCCGAAGCGGTCGTAACCTCCACAGATTCAAGAACTACATAATTTTATAGAAGCATCATTTCGGATAGCTATCGCTAGGTAGCAGCACGGTCTAGGTATTATAGCAACGGATATTGAATGAATGTCATGCGATTGAACGTTGAAGCATAGATAACAATATTTCTCACTAGATGACAGGATGTGTCGTTGAATACGCTTTTTCTGTTTGCGCACATTGTTAACTTTTCAGACGTCGGGAACCGGCCGTCACCCCTTGGGAAGCTGATATGCGGCGCAGTGGCGGATGCAGAGTACGAACACCCTGCTCAGACCTGTTTGTATCAGATTTGATGGCTACCTAATGTTGAAGACATTGTGATTCTCGCGCAATATTTGCATTGTCCGCCCTGAATATGCCGACTAGTCGTACCCTGGTGACGCCATTGATCAGCTGTCTTGGGATGGAACGGAGAAAGCGCAGCGTCTGTGGCGCGAAAGTGGACGGTTCGCGTCGCGAACCAGTCACGGTGTCGCTGATGAAAAGTTAGGGAAGCCTAAGTGGGTGATTAGGAGTCGACTTGGCGCTTTTGCCCAGAGTGGGTGATTCGGAGTTTGTTTTGGAAAATGGCTGACCGATTTTTTTTCCCCTGAATATGGGATCAGGGGTCGTGGGCCACTTATAAATTTTCACAGTTTTGGGAATTTTTTCCCCATTTGTTTTCTTCCAAAAATTGTGATTTCTGCTGAGTCGGTGAAGTAGGGTGATTTGACGATATTTTCTTACCTTCTGAGTGGTTGCGATGCCAATTATAATACCATAAGCATGTAATTCAAGCCGGTGATTCGGAGTTCGCCTCTCGGAAACAACATTTTGCCATAGCAAATATTGATATTAATATCCAAATATCCAAAAATACCGGCGGAGAAAGCCCCCATGTCGCATCTTTTGTGCAACTTTTGAAACTTTTTGTTGAAGACTTTCCTTTCAGATTAACAATTGTATTAAAATAACGTAGGTAATTGTAGAGTGTACTGGACGAATGTAGATCATTCAAAAGTACATATTTTCTTCATTTTTGATTATGGTATGCACAGCTCCCGTGGCAACACATTTTGTTTAAGTGGAAACTTCATCTTGAGTACAAACCTATCCGCTGTAGTGTTTCCGCTATAATTGTATGTTTCTGTGGGTGTTTTGCTTTAAAATTCGCTGGCAGCCGAATGTTTGTTGGACCCGAATTTCCTCCGATAAAGCATTTTTTCTTTCGATTAAAATCCGATGATTGTTCGCATCGCGAAAACGTCACGATGTCGCTGGTGAAAATGTGCGTTAACCTGCGAGAACGGGTTACCCATAGTTCATTATAGCCTCCTGCCTCTTGTGCACTCGAGGTGCATTACGAGTTGGCTCTCTTTTACTTCCACGGTGTTGGAATTTTTATGTCGCAATAGCGCTTGCTGGACGATGCAACTGCTTTTTGTAGGTAAGCGACCACCAGGCTAGACCACCGTTCCAAATCCTCAAGGAAAGAATTTCTCATGTATTACTCATCATGTACGAATGTATTTGCGTACATCTAAAGCACCTCGGCTTAATCAGTTAAACGGTGGTAAAGTTCTACAGAATGCACTGACACTGTATATCTTGTTAAAATTTATGCGATGAAGTGAAAAGCTCCCGGCTATTTTTGTATAGCATCATTTGATTTTGCGGTTGGAAATTCCAGGTGAATTTAAGATTTCTCCTGTCTTAATCTTGTCTTATAGTTATGTTATCTGAACATACGTGTGTGATTCGGTAAGAATTTGGCTAATTCCTTCTGTGTTTTCTAGCTCTTCCAAACAGCTACTGTTCCGTTTAGAAGCAGAATGGAAGATTCCAACCATCACATAATTGGTCGGTATGCGTTGTATCGCAAAGTGTGTGCAAGTTTTGCAGCAGCTGGCATGTGTTCGCAGCCTTCATTTTGTTTCAACCGACCTCTGGCGATTCTATTCCCGTTCAAGAAATAAAACATCACAGCGTCCGATGCGCAGTCAATTATGCGAAAAATGCAGACTTCCTAAATCTGTTACTTCAAATTTGTGTCCATGAATTCCAACGACTTCCGAATGGCCATAGAATTCTCCCGAATGTAATGATAAGAAAATACATATTCACTAAATCATTGAAATAGATCTCAATCCCCCCAAAAAAGATGACGGTGTGCATAATCGTGATATGCCGTACCATTGGTTTACATGATCTCCCAGCATGCTATGAAACGGGTCTGTCTAGGCCCAATGCGCCCTCATGTAGTATCCATCCCCGGCGTGTGACATATGAAATGTCCGCTAAGCTTTAGATTGTGATATCTTGCAAACGTAATAGAATCGGGCCCTCTGGATCGGCCAATCGAGCTAAAAACTCCATGACGTGCAACAGTGCATGACCAGATTCTCTTTTTTGGAAAGCTGAATGTTTTCAGCTTCATGTTTTCACACCCAGAAACAGAGATCACGGACCCAGCAGACAGCATTTATTTCCAACCTTCCCACCACTCCTGGGATCTCCGGCAATGCACTGAACTGCACATTGTATACTGATGAATGTACGGAACACTCGGGGGGTGGGGGGACGGGGCAAGAACAGGAGAAAGCCACTCTGTAGACGTCTCTGGGTTCAGCAACAGAGATGGGATAATATCGACTACTTTAGCAGTTCTATGCTAACGCCACTGTCATAGAACGTCTTTTATGCGAGGGATTCGAAAACTGTTTGCTGGGCGCGAGATAGGCTGTGTTATGCAAGCCAGGGTTTTATGTTGTTAACTGTAAAGAACATGCCTAGGAAATCTATCGTCCCTCTTCTCCCAAAACAACTTTCGACTTCCCAATCATAGACAGGCCTAGGAAAAGGAAAAGATGAGACATTCGCCCCCCACCCCAGGTTGTGAGGGCCAATAAAGCGTCATATTATGAAGGTGGCAGGCCGATATCATGTGTATGGCGCAGGAATGATTGTGTCTGACCCCGTATTGGTAGGGATTTGTCACCTCTTCCCTGCTGAGTGTTTGTTTTTGTTGTTGTTTCGACACTCATGTTCCCAAGCACCGAATGTTGTACATGCACTGCGAGTCACCTGATGATCCCGGAAAGTGCGCCCGCCGAATCAGTTTGTGTGAATGTGCTGTACTTCATTGGCTTCGCGTACTTTGACGTATACGCATGCCAATTGTGCGCACACTCAAGTCTACGTAAGCACGAAAGCACACATGCGCAAATGTAAGTGAGCGCAAATGTATGGAGGCCAAAGTTGCGTATATGAATATAGGTCAGCGCAAATGTACGTGAATATGCGGAAATGTACATACACAGATGCAAGGGAACTTACCCATGTTTGCATGCACAAGCGTACTTCGGAGTAGCTCCACGTAAGCAACCATACGTTAGAGCACAGGCATGCTCAGAATATTTTTAAAATGTAGTTGTATTAAGAAGACCAGAGGTGTCGGTGGATTTATTACATTTACTAAAGTGGGGCTCGTTTAGGCCTGAATCTATGGGGTGGATCCCCCCCCCCCCCATCTATCCCCTCCATCTCGAAATGTATTGGACACATATCGAAACTGGACAGCTCAGGTTCCTCTAATATACACTTTAAGAATGTCGAAATGTCAACCTTCCCAGTGGAGAGCTCAGGAGGTAAAACGATTGGTGGATTGATAAAGGCTATTTGGGCTTGCGTTTAAATTTTACGTCGACAAAATTGTCCTAGCTCGGAACAAATTATTTTTAATGGTGTAAAGCACTAGATGTCCGTACATGCACATGCAAAACATCTAATGATGCAGCCAGAAGCCTGAGGAAGGGAAGGCATCATTCGTTCCTTGCTGATCTTCACAGTCAGTGCCACAAACTTGGACGTAGCTAAGAGGGTGACTGGATCGGTCACCCCATTCTTGGGATTCTACGGGTCCATGACACGGCCCGAGGACCATGCTAGTGGCCCATTCGCACTCCTCTACGCTATTGTCTTCGAGGAGACAGAAAATTCAACATAACTTTTTTAGGTGTTGTTTGGAGCCTAAGAACGCCTCCAACCCCTTGCAAATAATAACGGGCCCTTTGAGATGTCTACGATGTACACAAGTGGTGGGGAAGGAGGTAGATTGGGACGCTGGAATCCCTCCCACACATCTATGATTATCTACAATTAGTTATGGGAACATGAATAGGGAACAATTATTGAATCAGCAACACATCCCTGACATCGAAACTATTCCTTTTATAAGCAACTGTATTCGTGATCCATGCTTCTGCAACAGTATTTTGGCCAGTTGGCCAACAGTTGGACTTCTCATACTCGCACAAAAAAAACAATGAAATCAAAACATAAATAAACCCAAATGTAAACCTAGACGAGATCATTGTTTTCGAACAAAGTCTCTTGTCGAAACCCAGCGTATTCAGATACAATCGCTTCATTCAATATGGAAGATGGCTCATAAAATGGCCATACAAGAGATATCGAATAAGAGCCACGCGGGAAGCAGCAGTATCGTGGAGGCGGCTGACAGCTTCAGTGTGTACTGACATTCGGTTGTGAACACATAGCAAATATTCATCAGCAAATATACATGGCTTTGTATTATCGGGGATCGATATGGCATGTACATTATGGCACCAACCCCGCCGGTCGGGTTCAGTGTGACCCGGCGAAGTAGCTGATGACTAGCGATTGCAATAGAATCCCACAACTTGTGGTCGACCACGAGTCGCTAAAGTCACGGCACCAGCCTACCCCAAGGCTCCGTGCCGTCTGGAGCGAGCCGTTCCGTGGCGGCGGCACCTAGTTGTAGACGTGGTCAGCCAATACACTGACACGCACATGACGGCGCACACGTGGCCGGCTGGACCTAGCTGCCGACGTGGTCAGCCAACACACTGACACGCACATGACGGCATACACGTGGCCGGCTGGACCTAGCTGCCAACGTGGTCAGCCAACATTCTGACACGCACATGACGGCACACACGTGGCCGGCTGGACATAACAAAACTTTGGATTTCAGCCACTTCCTTTTCAATGCCATTTTCAGACACTTCAATTCATTTCAATTCCAGTGTATTTCAATTTTTCAGATTTACCATTGCTAAAAATGAAATTTTGGTGACTTGTGTTGGACCTGATTCACCATCACCATAGTGAATCAGGTCCAACAATGTTCGAGCAATGTTTTAAGTATGTTTAACGTTGCCCTCTTGTAGCAGGAAAAACATAAATTATCGGACGATGGTTTTATGGTAGCAAAGATGAACATGCAATTTCTTTTCCCATGCTATCCTGTTTTATGGGTACACATTCCCCCAGGCCGGGAAATGCGTCCCTCTGAAAAGGTTCCAGTGTTCCCGCTCGCATTTTTCAGCTTCAGGCGCCTCTATTAAATAAAAAGGCTCCCCTTGGAAGGAAAGGCGCCCCTTGCGGAAGAGCCGAGTACATCCCTCCCCCTCGAATTTTGCAGCGAGAGGCGCCACTTCAGGCGCTTTCACAGTGGAGCCGATCCAAATAAATGGCGCCTCTCCAGACAGGTGCCCACATGATAATTCCTGGGTTCTACACCTGATTACAACATTGCTCTCTCGCGGTTATGAACTCGGGCTAGTTATAAAATTGTGCGCATTCACGTGTGGCTTCTCTTGCAAATTTGACAACAGTTGAGTCATCAAGAGGAAAGCGGTCAAACTGAAAGGAAAGTTATATGTTTTGTATGTCCGTAACAGCAATGTGGCAGCATAAATTAAAAACCGGCGATGAGAGCACCGTCCGAACAGGTTACGATGGATTTCTTGGGGAGCCCTTGTCATATAGGATGCGAGTGACTGCTATCACAAAGGCTGCAAACAAACATAGATCTGACCGTCCTATTCCTACTACACTCAATAATTGTAAACACCCCGGACCTTCGACATTTTTGAAATTACTTCGATATCTCAACATTCTGATACCGTACGGCAAGCCACGTCAAGTGATACCCACATGATGCAAATTGAAGCCATAACCACGAAACGCAAGGACTCTGAAAATTAACACACGCCCTGGAGGGGGGGTGGCGAAATCCGCCTACCCCTCCCGTTTTTCGTACATCACTCCAGATAGTTACTGGCAGATAAACACCATTGTTTGCGTACCTGCTTAGAATTGACAGGCGCGTTGCTTAAAGCATGAAAAACGGAAATTGGATTTCGAGTTTTTCGAGTTAGGGGCCGTTAAAGTCCAAAAATCGCGCAGCGACAATCCACAAAAATCGGCGCTGATGCGCTTCCCATAGATTGGCAAAAGGGAAATGTTCTTGGCAACACTAGCGACTTCTTTCATGTATATTATTATGCCATATATTTTCAAAGTTATGTTAGGTCACCGAGGTCAAGTTAGGTCCAGTTCATGACAGGTTAATGGAACCAAACTTGGTCAACTGGAATGCTGTCATAAATGCAAATGACTGTCATGCGGTTGATGTCACTTTGTGTGTTATTCCATACACATCTTGAAAACTACTGTTTGTCATTGTGTACCTAAGCGCTTCCATACTGTATTCATGTACTTCACTCCATTCTTTGCGAATCCGATTGCGACGAGCCGCCCAACGGAGATGTCAGGGGGCGGCCCGGTTACAGTAACCGCAGCAGGTAATGGCCCGATAAATTGCTGCTATATGGATGACCTGAGGTCAAATGTCGGGTCTAGCATCTC
This sequence comes from Imbricaverruca yamaguchii, assembly GCA_034440575.1. Taxonomy (NCBI): domain Eukaryota; kingdom Metazoa; phylum Arthropoda; class Thecostraca; family Neoverrucidae; genus Imbricaverruca; species Imbricaverruca yamaguchii. Next base: position 39,980 of record JAOTOL010000762.1, on the reverse strand, counting down.
TACTGCATCAGTAGTAATGTCCAAAACACATTGATGCCCATTTTGGAGCGTTCAAACACAATCACAGCGATCCATAACAATGACAGGCTAAGCCACGCAAAACCAGAACATTTTGACATATTTTGACCTAGTATGTCCTTGAAGATATTGGCCATGAATTTTCCACACAATAGAGTTCACTATCGTACCCATCTACCCTACGAATTTAGTTTCACCAGCTTTAATAGGAACCGTGAACTTAAGGGCGGAATCCGCCCCCCTCCAGTGCGTGTAATTTTCAGACGCTCTCCAGGGCGCATGTTAAATTAATTTTGACCTTGGGGTTTGATCTGACATTCCCCAGATTGAAATGCTACTCCAGAGTTTCCCACAGGCTATCTCTTGATACCAAGCATGGGTAGCTTTTGGAGAAAACGAAGGAACGTTGGGCGACAGAAGAAATGAGTTCGACCTTTGACTTTGAAAATTAAAGTGATTTCTGAACAGTTTGATGGAGTACGACACGACACGTTGAGTCACTCTACTGCATGAGAATTGAAGACATAGCGACGAGGCGCGAGGACGTCGAACCATTTAAACTAACCTTCGGTCTTGTGCTTTGACATTGACATTGATCCGGTTTGAAATATTGCTTGAGGTGCACCACGGGCTATTGCTTGGTATCAGATGCGAGTAGGTTAGGGCGAAGAAGAAAATGCGAGGCGACTACGGAAATCGGTTTGACCTTTGACCTTAGAAATTAGTTATATTTGGTAGCATTATGATACGGCACAAGCCACGTCGAGTGACACCCACTTGGTGCAAATTGAACCCATAGCGACGAATCGCGAGGACTTAAATTAGACAAATTAAAACTAGCCTTCGAGCTTTAGGATTGATCTTGCCACATCCTGGTTTTAAAATGTTACTCGAGGGTTCACCATGGGCTGTCGATTGATAGTGGATCTGGGTAGGCTTGGGCGAAAACCACAAAAGAATATGAGGCAACCGAAGAAATCAGCTTGAATTTTGAGCCGTCAAGACTATTTCTAAATTTAAACTTTCTGAAAATGTACTACAAGACAACACGAGTGACACAATACGAATGACATCCATTTTCTGTAAATTGAAGCAATAACGACGAAACGCGAGGACATCGAAGAACTGAATCAAACCTTTGACCTTGACTTGTCCCGGTTTGAAATGTTGCTCGAGTGTTCACCACTGATTATTGCCTGATGTCAGATTTGGATAGGTTTGAGATAAAAAGAAGAAAATAGGCGATCGAAGGATCAGCTTGGCCTTTTCTCTTGAAAAATAGATAGCTTAGCTTTCTGATACTGCATAGCAAGCCACATTGAATGATCCTCATTTGATGCAAATTGAGGCGAATGCAACCGATTCTCCCGTTCGGTCAACATGACTTCAATGTCACCATCTAATAAATCAAGCTAACATTTGACCTAGAAGTTTGAATTTGACATGTGCCGATTTGAAATGTTGCACGACGGTTCACCACAGGCTATTGCTTGATACCAGATGTGGGCAGGTGTGGGTGAAACAAATTGGAGACGACCGAAGAAACCGATTTGCGTTGCACCTTGACCGTTAAAGTTGTATTGTGAGACCTATGTAGTTCCTTCCGGTGTGTTCAGTACAGGCAGAAGCATTCGTGGCAATTGATTCGAACGATCTTAAAACCGTTGCGGAATGCGGATGCCATTACAAATACGCCTCTGGCGAACTCGTCATTGAATACGAATACGAATACGACATTAACTAGACATACGTGCTTACGGCTCCCCATGACTTCCCTCAATAGTCTCGAAAGTACCCAAGAACACCTAGAGTCACATTTGTTCAAAATATATCAATATATGAGCAGGTGAATGCAACCTAAGACGTATAAAGCCCTGCGATAATGCAAGTTTCTTGCCTAGCAGAGCACAATTTTGTACCCAAGTGAAAACAGAAGATGGTCAAGGTTCATGTTCTTCAAGAATTGGCTCGAAGCAAAAAAACGTTTCCTGATTTATAATTCGGATATTTTGCAACTACAGATAGCTTGTGAAGCTCGTTGATTGCCTAGGTCGGCTTTTAGTATTGTTGGTGATTCTCTGACATACATATTTTCACTTCATAAATGACTAAGAAGAATTTTGCAGAGATGATACTCAAGTAGCTGAGGCACTCAGCTGATGATACTCAAGGACACGGCAAAATTGAGGGGGCAAATCGTCACTTCTCAGAAATTGAGGGACATGTCCCCTCTCCAGCCCCCCTCAATGGTTACATCCATGCAGCACACGAATAGTTCATCCCTGATTCCGAAGCAGGGGGGGGGGGGGCAATTACAAACGAAATGTCATCACAGATAAGGAATCAAATTGTGAGGCACCAAAGTGTGTAAACACTTACATTCGTAGCGGAGTACAATTTAAGCATATATGGGAGGAATATACAACTTGCAATGTCTTCATAGCCATGAAAAGGTTCTTAAAATGAATGACTATTATTTCAAGAAATTACCAACATTTCGGATTTGATACTCAATTGCTGAAATATGGTGATCAAGTCCGAAGCACAAAACGTCGGTAATGTAGTGAAACAATATAACTTTTGAATGTACTGTCCCAAAAGATTGAGGACGAGGAGGACATTAATACCTTGCGGGGTGATAGTACATGTCATCCCTTTCCCAAAATATGCACCACACGACTGCTAATCGACAAGAACGTAGCTTATAAACGTCTATGAAACCTAAAGTGATCTGCCCTAAACTTTACTTCAATGACTCCTAGTTCCTCAGTTGAACACGGGTCATGTTTGCGTTGGTAGACGCACACCAGCAGATGTTACGCCACACGTTCAGCAATGAAACCAACATTGGAGGGCCTTGAGCCTTAAGCCCTCAGTCGGCGCGATTTTTGGTCAGGTGCATCGATTTGTAAGCCTCAATGCAATTGGTTTTCAACTATATTCGATATTTTGAAGGTCCCTTGTTTTTTATGTAAACTGAACCATTCCGGAACCATGTGGAAGCTTTCAGGCCACGGTGCACTTTTTCAAGATCCATCTCGATTTTTTTTCTCGGGAGGATGGAGTCCAACGATTTTTTGGACTCTGATACGATTTTCTTAGGCCGCGGCGCGATTGGTATGGAGCCCAGCAAGGTTTGTTTGAGCACTATCGCCGTTGTAGTGTCTGGCGATATTTTTTTAAGTTATATCCAGCGGCTTTGTTTTGAGATGAATGGTTCACTCAATCTAACTACAAGATACCGTCCCAGTCTCCGTAACACCGAGCCCTACACCCAGCCGGTTTTATCTTTTATCACAATATTTTGCAATGTCCTTTATGCAGCGTTTTGGGAGCAAATATGATGCCTATGATTATGTAAGCACTGATGTCAGAGGATCCAAATGGCACAGTCCAGGTAACAGCTTGCGAGGTTGCCATGCAAACACATTAAATAGCCGTGAAAAATAGGAGTATGGAGACCGGGTCTAGTTGATACACGGGATGGTTAATACAACAGCATTTTCTCCAAAAGCATGAAGCCGGTTGCCATGGCTACTGTTGCACATGTTGCTACTGACACCCTCTTCTCACGTAAAAATCAAGCCCAAGTACTTTTGACCCGAGACTACAGAATGGTAAAGATGTGACACATTTTTGGACCGAAAGTGCCTTTGCTTTGCCCTAAATTTATAATCTGTCGCCTACTTGCTAACTTTTTAAGTGTCAGCTCATTACCATGTTCTCTCAACTTGGCGACTGTGAAATGTGTTTATATTCGTACTTAACATGCAGCCTCTTCCAACGTTTTATGGATTGGAAATGGAACAAAATAACCATACAATTGCCTACTTTTATTAAGGCGTCTGCTAAAACTGTATCAAGATATCTATGGAATGAACGTTTGATCATTCCATAAATTGCATAAACCATTAGCTATGGTTAGTCAAGACTCACAACAGTATTGTTACTGAAAGCGTGAAATATGAACCTTTCAAAAGGAGCAAACTAGTGCCATCTATATTCATAACATAGTTTGCTTAACCTACATTATATCAACTTTACCCATCATCAGCAACAATTTAACCCTATTGCGGGGTAAGTTGATGAACCGATAGTTGCGCCATGATTTCCTCTCTGGTGGAAAGCCCAGAGGACGCCACGAAAACAAAATATCGTGATGATACCAGGTTTAGGCTCGGCGTAGGTGCAGCTATCTCCTCCCTACCCCTCCAAAGTGATATCTATATCCATATATTCCTCTCCCTCTCTCCCTTCTCCATCACTCTTTTCATCTCTTGATCTTTGTATCTCTTGATCTCTATATCTCTTGATCTCTGCATCTCTTGATCCCTGTATCTCTTGATCTCTGTATCCCTTGATCTATATATCTCTTGATCTCTGCACATCTGTATCTCTGCATACATATTTGTATCTAGGCCTCTCTGCATCTCTGCATCTCTGTATCTCTCTTTCTCTCTATCTCTCTATCTATCTCTCTCTTTCTCTTTCTCTCTATCTCTCTCTCTCTCTCTCTTTCTGCATTTTCGAAGTGGTGTCCTTCGGACATGGCCGCCGTGTGACAATGTCTGGGTCTGCACTTGGACAAAATAGAATGCAATTCTTAAAAAGTTAATTTCATACTATGCACTATTTCATTCAGTGATTCAATCTTGCTATTCGGGGCAGCATTGTGACTAGGGACTGTCTAAAGTAGAAGAGCGGGCATCTGAAGTCGAAGAAGTGGTAGGTTATAGAGGGTTCATCTAAGGTCAGAGTGACGACCTAGCGGTGACATCGGACGTAAATGAGCAGACTTCATTTGAACACGGTCACCCAGAGGTACCATCGAACGAACTATGAAAGGGGGAAGCTCACAAGATCTACTTTCAGAAGACCTACGTTCAGTAGACCTACTTTTAGAGGATTTATTTTCACAGGATCTACTTTCAGAACATCTATTTTCACAAGATCTATTCACGGGACTGGGTTGTTCAGAAGATCTACTCGAAGACGAAAGTGTTCACAGGATCTACTTTCAGGATAATTTTTTTTTCACAAGATCTACTCTCGGGACTGCATTGTTCAGAGGATCTACAAATAGGCCTTAGTTGTTCAGAAGATCTACTGCTGGAAATGTTCAGAAGATCTACTCCCGAATGCACATGTTCAGAGGATCTACTGAAAGCTGGAAGTGTTCACAAGATCTACTCTCGGGACTGGTTTGTTCAGAAGATCTACTCGAAGACGAAAGTGTTCACAGGATCTACTTTCAGGATAATTTTTTTCTTCACAAGATCTACTCTCGGGACTGCATTGTTCAGAGGATCTACAAATAGGCCTTAGTTGTTCAGAAGATCTACTGCTGGAAATGTTCAGAAGATCTACTACTGGAAATGTTCAGAGGATCTACTCGGAGGATGGAAGTGTTCACAAGATCTACTCTCGGGACTGAATTTTCAGAAGACCTACTCTTGGCCCGGAATGTTCAGAAGATCTACTCTTGGGCCGGTATGTTCAGAGGATCTACTTTCTGGACTGGATTGTTCAGAAGATCTACTCTCAATTCCGATGTCCAAGAAGCACAAGTTCAGCTTTCTCTCGCTAGGTAGCAGCACGGTCTTGGTATTACCGCGTTGAATAAGGAATGAATGTCAGATTGAACGCTGAAGCGTAGGTAACAATATTTCTCGTTAGATGGCAGGATGATGCTATTGAATACGAGCTCGTTGTGTGCCTGTATTGTTAGCGTTTCATAGCTTGGCAATCGGCTGCCGTCCCGTGGGAAACTGATATGCAGAGTAGTGGCGGATATAGAGGACGCACACATTGTTCGGACCTACTTGTATCTGAGCTTACGGTTGGCTTAAAATGTTAGATGCACTGTGATACTCTCGCAATATTTACATTGTATCCACCCGCAATATGGCGGCTGGCCATTCCCTGGTGTCGCCATTGACTAGCAGCCTGGGAAGGACTGAGAAAACGCTGCGTCTGTGGCGCTCCAAATTTGCTCCCGTCACGCCGGCAATGATTCTGCAGCGGGAGTGCTTTCCCAGCGCCCTGCGGCGCTGCCGTAGCTATCGCCCATACTGAGGCGGATGAGATCGTCATGTACTGATATCATTGTGCGGCGGTGCCGACATCTGCATGCATGCATCTACTGCATGTTATTAATAGTAACATTGTGAACCGGAAAATCATTACAATAGTGCCGATAGATAAAGGCGACGATGCTAAGCGGTGCAACTATCGACCAATATCGATATAGGTGGTCGTGAGTAGGCTTTGTGCGCTTACAGTATATACAAAACTGACGCAATATGTACTTAGTCTGCATATTATATCCCGTCAACAATATGGCTTCCGCCCTGACCTATCGACGAAGGCGGCAGTGCTTGCTTGAGCTGTAGTATATGCGACTAGCAATGTTGACAAAGACATGATGATTTCATTAGTCACGGCAGACACCTCAAAAGCATTCGACAGTGTTGAGCACTGCCTCGTGGAGAAGCTAGGGTGGTACTGCATCGACAACCAGTGATTCTCCGCATGGTTTAGCAATGGCATGCAGTATGGGTGACACGTCTATGGGTGACACGTGTCACCCATAGGCCCTATGGGTGACACGTCCACGTTCAAATGATTCACGTTCATCCACGTTCAAATGGACCCCAGGCAAGGTTGGAATTCTGAACTCACACGGTGTCGAGAATAACCCCTTTTATCTTGGCATGGCGCTTTTGTCTTACAACACAACATTACGCATTTCATCGAGTGGCAATTTCTGGAGGTGTCCAGACGTGTGAAAATGCTATGTAGCCTGACAATAAGTATGAAACAAATAGATGAAACGAAAGTGTTTCTGAATATGGACAATAAAAAAGCTATTCAAGTTTACCAAAAATGTTGGTATGATGTAGCACACATGTTAAATACTGTATTTGTAGCAAATACTGCCTTTTCAGCTTCAATTAATTACCGACAAGTAATGAGTACATGATACATGATGGTTATCTGAAGAACTGGATACATGACTATATGAGAGATATTGGCTAATAAAACACCTCTCGAAGCCAAAACTGCATACAGATTAGTGGTCACCCCTGAATTGTCGCCGCTTTCATTCACACCGATGTCCTGTCGATCCAGCGAATTCGACAAGTGGGCATTTGGTCGCTGTCATACGCGTCGTAGATAATTCGCGATGCAACGCATGTGCGGTACGTAGGCTTCGGTTGTGAACAATATGGGTTAGAAAAATATAACTGATGCCTCTCGCAACAACGTTTCCATCGAATAAAACTTGACCACCGACACGGTGCGACAATCGCCGCCCGCCCCGCCAGCACGCCCCATCGGCACAAAGTATGCACACATGTGTGGTACTCATATTGCGCCCGCACCCGGCAGCACCTGGTTAGTTCTGTATGTTAATTTTTTGTGTTAAAGCGTTTTGTGTTGATAAGAAACGTCTGAAATGCTAAGGCTACACACAGCTGAAGGTTCTTACCGAGACCATTTCGAAAAATGAGCGTTTGTGAAATCTTCTTTTCGGTTAAGTTAGTGAACATATCTGTCGTGTTTCTCAGTTTGGTAAATATAATATTTATATGGTAAGCATAAAGAGGAGAGTGAAATATGAAATGAATTGCATCTTGTTTGGAATAGCCGCATGAGCATGATGGGTCATGTAGAGGATTGACAACAAATGTGTCTGCGTTTAGTTCAGTGAGGCCCATCCTGAACCTTGCATGCAGCGTGTTGCCTGGTTTCGTAACGATACAATAATATTGTGGCGGTATCGTGGCACCTGTGCGACCCATAATTGCCCTCTTGAATTTATTGATGTTTCGTTCATGCCTCACATTTTCAGGAAGATTGTTCCACACCTTTGTTGTGGCCAGGAAAAACGATTTTTGGAACAAGGCGATTCTATTTAGCGGGACTGTCAGTGTAGTTGAATTTCTGAGACGCCTTCCTGTAACTGTATGTCGTGGTTCAGTAACTAGTTTTCTAATATAAGTTGGTAGACCCGGACCTGCGTGCTTCATTTTGTGGAACAAAAGAAGTTTATGAATTTCTCGCCGTGTTTTTAGCTCGTCCAATCCCAATTTCGGTCTAATGTTTCCGGATAATGTTCTATATAGTGCACCTGTGATTAATCTAGTTGCTCTTTTTTGTAATTTATCAACTCTGAGTGCATCAGATATTGTTATGTCCGTCATATATAGTATCTGTATAGTCAAACAGAGGCCGAATGTAAATTTTATACAAGTTACAGAGGATTTGTTTGGGAATCTTACTTGCAACAGGATAAAGGGGGCTTAGTGCACAATTGACCTTTAGGATAATATCGTTTATGTGACTATGGAAGCGCAAGTCGGAAGAAAATGTAAGGCTAAGGTGTTTATGATTTCCTAAGATTGGTATTGGCTGGCCTCCCATTCTGAGATTTAGCGGTTTACTGATACTCTTACATGTGAATGTTTGTTGGATCGTTTTTGCCGCATTAAATTGTATGCCCCATGTTGTTCCAAACTCGTGTATAATATCGAGATCTTTTTGAATCGATTGCTGTGCTTCTAGTGAGCCTTGTATATGTGAAGCGTAAAGCGACGTGTCATCAGCGAAAAAAAGGATTTCATTTGTAATCATGTCTGCCAAGTCATTTAAATATATTAATGCCAAAAGGGGTCCCAAGACAGAACCCTGTGTGCAACCCGCATTTATGGTAGTTGGTGGTGAAAGGCTGTTTCCTACCCTTACACGTTGTTCCCTATTATGTAAGTATGATTGCAGTCACATTAATGCAGTACCGTCAATCCCACAATGGATTTTGCACTTAAAAATAAGCCCTGCATGCCATATAGTATCAAAATATTTTTGTATGTGCAAATATATACATGTGAAGTCAAGATTTCGATCTAAAGATGAATATAACGTATGTGTCAAGTAGAGCAACTGTAGTTGGGTCCCATGATATGGACGGTAACCACTTTGCCTTTCAGAGAGTATATTGTTATCAGTTATGTGTGAATAAATTCGTTTAAAAACTCACTTTTCAAGGATTTTGGACAAGCACGATAAGAGGCTAATTGACCTATAATTTGTGGGATCAGAGCATGATCCTTTCTTTTTGAATATGGGCGACACATTTGCTTGTTTCTATTCCTTGGGGAAAACTCCAAGTGATAACGATTTGTTGAATAATTTAGTAAGGGGTTCGTAGATAAGAATAGCAATTAGTTTAAGCAGCCTGGGAGGTATTTCATCGGGTCCTGTCGATTTATTTGGATTTAGATGGTTGAGTTGCTGAAGAACTTCATTTTCAGTAACTTGCATTTCTGCGAAACTTGGAATGCTATGATTATTTTGTGCGTCCATAGAAGGTAGTTGCAAGTTATTAGGCGATTGGGATTGTTTCGCAAAATGGGCGTTCAAGAGTCTTGCCTTCGTAGCTTACAATCGTCTATGAAACCTAAACTGATCCACCTTAAACTTTACTTCAATTACTCATAGTTCCTCAGTTGGACACGGTCATGTCGTGTGCGTTGGTAGACGCACACCGGCAGATGCTACGCCAGACGTTCAGCAATGACACCATCATTGGAGGGCCCCCGAGCCTTGAGGCCTCAGTCGGCGCAATTTTTTATCCGGTGCATCCATTGTAAGCCTCAAAACATATATTTATAAACTCTGCTCGATATTTCAAGGGTCCCCTTGTTTTTTTATTGATATAAACTGAACCATTCCGGGACCCTGTGCAGGCTATGAGGCCACGGTGCAATTTTTCTGCTTCCATCGCGATTTTTCGGGAGGATGGGTCCGACGATTTTTGGGTTCTGGTACGATTGTCTTAGGCTGCGGCGCGATTTGTTTGGAGCCCAGCAAGGTTTGTTTGAGCACTCACTATCGCCGTTGTGGGGTCGGGCGATATTTTTTGAAGGGGATTCCCAGCGTCTTTGTTTTGAGGTGGGGGGCTTAAGGCCGCATCGACTGCAGCGGACTGAGCTTTGTTTTGAGGTGAATGGCTCACTTAACCTAACCACAAGATACCGTCTCAGTCTCCGTAACACCCAACCCTACATGTTTTGCAATGTCCTTTTCGCAGCGTTTTAAAAACAAATTGTGATGCCTATGATTATGAAAGTACTGAAGCCAATGTATTACGAGTCGCTACACGCCATGGCCTAAGAGGATCCAAATGGCACAGTCCAGGTGGCAGCTTGCGAGGTTGCCATGCAGACACATGAAATAAACATGACAACAGTAGTAGGGGAGACCGGGTCTAGTTGATGCACGGGATTGTTGATACAACACCATTCTCTCAAAAAGCATGAAGCCGGTTGTCATTGCTACTGTTGCACATGTTGCTACTGACACCCTCATCTCGCGCAAAAAACAAACCCGAGTCCTTTCGACTTCTGACTGCGGAATGGTGACGATGTGACACATTTGTGGACCGAAAGTAAAGTTTAAATCCCTTTGCTTAATTTCTAATTTGTCGTCCACTTCTTATTTTTTTAAGTATCGGCTATCATTACTATGTTCTCTCAACTTTGCGACTGTGAATGCGTTTAAATTAATGATTAAAATGGACTGAAAGTAAACATTAAATCCCTGATATATTACTCAAATTTTATTCCATTACATAAATTTAATCCAAGTTCTTCCTGGGGTTGCTTTATGAGGCAGGGCTCTGTTGCTAAGCAGAGCTCGTTGCGTGAACCATGACCTCAACACCCGATCAATGAATTCCAGTTCAACGGCGGAATTTGGGCCGAAGGTTTGAATTGCCGTCAACGCACCGACACGGCGCCCGGTAGCTCGTCCCAGGCCTTATCGGGCCTGCTGCGAACTGACATCTCATCGCTACGTCTCCAAAATGATGAATTATGTTGAGTTTCGCCAAAGTTGTGTCAATTTGATTCGGTTTCCCCTGCCCAATGATTGCAACAATGACGTCTTTACAGCTTGCTTCACCTCAAGCGTAACAATTGTTGCTCTTGGGGTGAGAAGGCTGTAGCGAGTGAGAAGAACATGAGCTTATCACGCGACGTCACCAGATAAGTACAGTAGATGCTATCCTAAAGTACGCCCACACATCCGAAAAATTAACCTGACTTCGGCCGCTTTGCTTTAGACACGGGGTATTTTTAAAACATTTTTTCCCAACAGTAAAATTAAGCATGTATTTGGAAGTTCAGAGGGCCCTGCCTTCCCAACTTTGAAGTTGGAGTGGCAGTTTCCCATACTGGCATCACAGTACCTACACCAATGATGCATTTCACCTCATTAAACTTAAAAATTCAATAAGTAGTACTGAAATCAGATTACTTCCTGAACGATCTCCACAGCTTGAATGATCTAATTCTTGCTTTATTTGTGGTTAATAAGATGTATTTCAAGGCATAAATATACCTAATTATTGTTCTAATTTTTCTGACTATGGAATGTCCACAAGAAAGTGAAAGCGGCACGGAGATGAGTTTTTTTTTCTCGTATAACGCGCCACGGAAATGAGTCGCGTTTTTTGTTTTCACCGTGAATATACACGAAATCCGTTCCCGAAAATCCCTCTTGGGGGACAGGATTTCAGCCCACACTGAATTAGAAGTTACTAACTGGCAAGTCTGGCAAGCGTTTTCAGGGGACGGCAAATGCTACTCTGCGCTAGTTAAGGTAGAAATTCGAATTATCACGGCCCATACAAAATGGGTAGCTGATTGCATGAGTTGGCTTAGATGCTCTACTAGCTGCATGTGCATGCGAGCAGCATGATTTAAAGCTTAATAATCCATACATTTTACATATCGTTCAGCACCTTGCCAATAAACATATGTGTATCGACCTTAAACCAGTCAACCACATCGGCCTTTGAATAAGCCGACCATCCGCTGGCGTCAGTTCCCAACAGCCCAGCCCAAAGCCGGCGTGGGAAGACCACGCATCAACTACCCCTCCCCTCCCCGACGACCGCACGATACAGTGCCTCACCCTCGCCGTACCGAGTGAGATGTGCACGTTGCCAGTGACGTCTTCAGCTTGATCTCTAAGGACACTTACACATGACAGTGGCAGGGAAAAAGATAATGTACCAGCGACGCAGCAGCATACAGATCTGAAGATACTGGACACGTTGACAAAATTATGAACAGTTCAACAGCTGTGTCCGCCACTGCTGTCGTCCGTTTCCCAGCCTGCACGGCTAAGCGCCCGACGTCGCAGCCCGGTTCATATTTCCCAGAGGAGGCGAGCTGGCCGCGATCTGAACGGCCAGCCTGCGTCTAAAGCAGAGCTGATCTAGAAATGGCTAACTAATGGCGATCTTGCAATTTCTAATGGAGCACTGAATCGATACAAAGCAAATGAGTGTTTCATATCGGTGATAAAAAGACGCAAAATAACCTTATGCTCATAATAAACCAAAGACATAGATCCAAATGCCCACTGTATCTATTTCTGTCACAGGCCTTCCTCAACAGCAAACATTTTCCTTTAAAAAATCACAAAAACACACGCCTAATGCACCTCATCTCGTGTCACCGCACCGTGAATCGCCTTCATTTTATATGTAACAATATCTACCTACTCGTAAAATACATACAATTTATGATCCGTGTGTGTATTATGCATGTGTCAACTGCGGCTGCGGTTGTATTGCATGTGTGCTTTCCTCAGGTGGTGTAAGGAACCGGGTTTTCTGAGGGTCCAGGATGCTGTCATTGTGTTTAATGGAGGTCTTTTGGCCCTAATTTCCATTGGTTCGGTGATTTTGAGCTCAGCTATATCTTTGCAGACTTGCAGAGTAGATATGCTGAGTGTTTTAGAGTCCAAAGTGCTGCTCCCATGAGTGATTGTGAAGTGTTCGCCAAATGGGATATTAGCGGTTGTATTTTTAGCGTCTCCAAGTGCTAATTAAGTCTGTCTGACAATGCTTTTGGTTTACCCTATATACGTCATGTCCCATGGTAGGCATAGCTGGCATGTTATAAGGCAGACGCTGTTCCGTGTGTTGCATCTGCTTTTAAGTCCTGCGAGACAACGGTGATACTTTTTTATCCCAGCAGGACACGGGTGTTAGTTGAGAGCGGACTTGGTCAATGTTTCTGAAAGTGTTTTGCCACTCTGCAATGCCACACGTATTGATAGTTTTAAGGTTTTGATTGCCGCTGTTATTTTTTGATGAGCTCAACATCTATGTAGGGGAGGGTGACGAAAGTTGCGTTGTCTCTGGGGTCTGAACGTCGCGTTTGTGTACGTGCACTTCTCATGGGGTGTGCTACCTGAAACATTGCTCTTTTGATCATGCGAGGTGGTTTGCCAGAAACAAAGTGTCGATTTTTTGCATGCCATGAGTCTAGGCATTAGCATTAGGTCCGGGACTCTTCGATCTCAATGTCTGTGCATACAAAACTGCTCTTTTTGTTTGGATGGGGTGTGCCGAGAAATATGGAAGGGCTATGGGCGCCGCCATCGGTTTTATGTATAGCTCGTCATGTGAGAATCGTCCTTGTCGATGGTCAGAAGTGTTTCAGGAAAGGTACTTGTTGTTTACTAGAATGGTCACTGCGCTCCATGGATAGTTTTATGGAGGGACGGAAGTTGTTGAGAAAATTGAAGTAATCGTCTAGTGCTTTTGATCCGTGTGTCCAAATACCCAGGACATTATCAATTTAGTGCATATATGTTGTGGGTTGGTGTTGATTTGACGTCAGGAGAAGTGTCTCAACTGCGTTCAAGAATATGGTGGCCAGTGGTGGAGCAATCCGACTCCCCATAGATGCATCATGCATACACGTACGGATCATACACTTTCAGGTGGTCTTATGTCAATGAGCATATCACGACTGTGCCCATCGGGCATATGTGGAGGGAGCAGACACATACCCATCTCGTCCACAATACAGAGAGCATATCACGTTCGACCACTTCCCCCACCCACAATACAGAGGGCATATCACGTCCGCCCACTTCCCCCGTCCACAATGCTACCAGTGAGCCTGGTAAACCGAGTGCTCGTCCCTCGCAGGCGGCTCTCCCTCGTCGCACATGCGGTTCGCACATACCTTTCAGTTGGGTAACTGTGTAGTGGCATTGACAGCACGTTCAACATTGTATTCAAATTATGTCGTTGAACAGAAATGGTTCGATGAAATGGCGGTGTCATGACATATGTAACAATCTCTGCTTAGCAAAGACGCTGATCACAAAATTTAATCGATGAAGACATTTGACTAAAAGTACAAAACACCGAATTACAACGGAGACTACAATTGAGTCTTTTCATCGTCCACTGATGTGCACGTCCAGGCTGAAATTTAAGAACCCCGAAGATAATTAGACGAAGTTAGGCAAATTGCAGAGTGTATATTTATTTAATAATACTTATGGTGCAAGCAGTCAAAATCGTATAGGAATGTCGATGGTGTGCGATGTACTCCATAGACGTCATGGTTGAGCTATGCAATCATTGGGGCATGCACAGTGGCGTACCTAAGGGAGGGAGCACTGGAGCAGTCCCCCTCTCCATGATAGGTTGTGGGCCCCAACAATTACGCCTCGGTGCGGAAAAATAGCGCTACCTAAAAATCATGTTGGTGTCCCTTACAATCACAAAGGGGCCCACACAAATCAATGGGTCCGCCAAAAGTCGCGCAGGAGTCCCTATAAAGAGGCTGGACTCCAGCCTCTGGAGCCTCTCAAAATCACACCAAGGCCCCTAACAATCACATTGAAGACCTCAAAAATCGTCCCGGGACCCTAAAAATGAAGTTGATAGCCCCAAAATGTGGGACCGGACTCGCGAAAATACTGTTGGAAGTCGCGCCGGGACACCGAAAAGTCACGCAAGTGCCCCATGAAATTACGCAAAGGCTTTAAAAGGTGTGATTGTGACTCTGAATCTCGCCGAGGGCCCAAAAGTTTATCCGTGGCCCCGAAAATGACGCTGGACCCGAAAAAGACTGTTCGGGCCCTCGAAATCACACTGGGTCCAGGAACATCGGGTCGTGACCTCTGATAATCGCACTGGGGGCACAAAAAGTTGGATCGGGCCCCTGAAAACCACGCTGGGAGGAGAAAACGTCGCACTGTGGTCCTTGAACATCACGATGGTGACCGCTCGCATGCCAGCAAGCTTGCACCGAACCAGACAATTTGTGCCGGGAGAGCCAATTTAACACTGGGACCCAGATAAGTACAACACGATTTGAGAACTGGCGCCAAACCCCCCCCCCCCCTCAAAAACATATCGCGCTTTGGCGCACTTTGGACCAAAAATTCATGTCGCTAGTCATATAAATACTGGTCGGGTCATCAAAAATTCCCCTCAGGGCTCCCAAAAGGTTGCGTCGGCGGTCCCAGCTAAGCACAGCGTGGCCCCAAGATCGCATCGAAACCCGACAAAGATCAAGCCGGATCCCTTCAAAAAGAGATTCATAAAAATTTATGTCCGAGCCAGGAAAATCGCTCCTTAGCTCAAACATACCACCAGATGCCTTAACATATCGCATACGGCACCTAAAAACGTACCGAAGGTTAAAAAATCGCCATGTGACCCCCCCCACACACACACACAAAATATGTCGCCGGTGGCCCGAAAAAATCAGGCCGTGGCTCGGACTTTGCATAATTCAGGAAAAGTCAACAAAAATTGTGTCGAGCCTAGAGAACTAGCGTCGGATTCCCCCGGAACCATGCGCCTGGACCTGAAATGTCGCAGGGGGACTCCAGGACTGGAGCCCCAAATATCGTCTTGGGATCCCACAAAATGTGAGGGAGGAACCACAAATAAGCACAGGGGGATCCTAAGAGCGCAACTGGAGAACGAAAATGCACCTCGCCCTCCAAAGCGTACCGACTCTGGGAAAAAGTGGCGGGGCCCTCAGAACCATATACATTTCCAAAAAATATACACGAACACTATTCAATTATGTTTGCCTGCCAATATTTGTCTGCCAGATACCGAATAAAGAATGTTCAGCCAGCGATCACCCGTCTTTTCTGCTTTTAATCCTTTCCATTTATGCTTCCCCCCACACACATGCACTTAGCGGAAGTTGACGAAATTTTGATTAGACAGCAATAGTAATGGTTTCACTCGCACCAGGGAGATAAACCTAGTATAAAGAAATCATCCATCAGTCGTGAAAAGAATTCTAAGTCCAGCAAGAAATGTGAATTTGAAAGTACTTATATTGTGATGATAGTCCTTTTTCAGCATCACATGCTGCTGTTAGTCGCCTACCCCCATCTCCCTTAACGGCGAAAGTTGTTTGTTCCCTATTGAAATTCTCGGGTTATCTATCCAAAAGGGCTCAATCGCGGTAATTTGAGAGATTCCTGGGTGCCAACCTGCTGTTGACTCTGACCCTTCCACTTTTTGAGACGTTCCTACACCTATGATGACTTGCAGCATATTTAGTTGTAATTAAAGAATAATTGAGCAGGTCTCCACATCAGCTATTGTGCACAGATGCGCTACCTACATAGGAAATGGCATAAGATTAAGAAGCAAATAATTATGAGGTGTTTTTATAAACTTGACCCAGGTGGTCCCTATTTATGAATCGTAAGCATGTGCTAAGATTACAATAATCTTATATATTACCTCAATATTTCAATTCGTTGCCATTTCCAACTGGTATATGGTTATCAAAACTACTGTTGTCAGATATGCGATACAAATAAATTAAGATTTCCCATCCCTGCAATTGATTGAATCTATCATATCAAAGACCATATAATTGATTGCGGCCACCTTGAAAATGTCCGCCATTTTTGTCAAAGGTCGAATCTGAGATGCCCATATAGCAAAAAAAATCATCATTGAGACGTAGCCTAGCTGTGCGCAAAATTTCATGACGGTACCATCTAACCCACGATACTTTCATATATTGACAGTACCACTATGTCGAGAAGGGTAAAATCCCGCACTATCTATGGCTCTTGGCCGGACCCTGGAATTAGAGGAAAATATGCAGGGCTATAACCTGGCGTTGCAAAGCTGTACTTTGTCCCCAGAGACTCAAAGCATCGATCAAATTATTACAACTTGTGCCCTGCAGTTATGAGGTTCCACTGCAATACATGCGGCTTCGGAGTTACCGTGTCGCAGGCGACACGTACCATGCAATCCCGGGTGAAAAATTTGGAACATGTGACTGCGTTACGATGAAAGATATCATAAGCATACGCCCTTGCTCAATATCTACACATGTGCACTGCACCACGCAAGACAAGATGGCCTTGCTACTTCGATTCTGCTATTAGTGCTTGCTACGATAACATTATCGCTGTGCTTAGTTCCCAGTTAGTGTCAGATGTGCTCTGCTACAGATCAAGTAGAACACGAAGAGATGTGTCCCAGAACCAAGTAATCGCTAGATCTTAGTGGTGACAAGTGGTAATTCTCTACTCCACTAATGCCATGTTCACTCGTGATATAATATTGCTCGTTAGGAGACGGAGCATCAGATTTAGCTGCTCCCCAGTATCCTGAAATCCTAATGTGGAAGCCATCGCCTGCTTTATCCTCCAACGAACAGACTTCTTGAATTCATTTCTATGAAGCTTCATGACATCCGATGAATGTTGTGAACTCTGAAGTGAAGAGTACATGTGTTTTCATGAGTTGTTTTGGTAAAGTGTCTTCTCAGCGTGACAAAAACAACCGAGGTGTGCGCCATTGCTGTCATCGCACTGCAATGCATACCTCCAGACTTCTCTGTAATATTCGGCTGCTGATGTCGGTCACCGGACCTCTCGTGTGCCGCCGAATAGTCGTCCAGCCAGCACGTCTCAACTCGTGTTCTAGATAGCTGTGTTCATCTTGATTGATAGGTAGCTCGTGCAACAGTTCTACTACTTCAAAGGCAGGCAGGACTACAACACGGCGAAATATGGTATCTGCACTTGAAGACAAGACTAAACTGAAACCGTAGGTTCTGATAGATTCTTATCGATATAATTCGGACACCGGGAAGCCCAGAAACCATAATGTATGACCTGTTTTCGAAATGGTACTTAGGCATCGTCCCAACATAACTCCGACCAGATCTTTATCATTGTATTCAAGAGTGCTATGCATAAACAGACGTATATGTGTGAAATATTTGTACGTATATTGAAACAATGTTCACGTTCCTATTTTAGTGACATAGGCATTACATTTCGACACATGTGTACAGTCATAGGCACATGTTTGAAGACAACCTTGCATACATTAAAGTCTATAGAGCTCTCACGTCGAGACGCCATGACAGGCACAAGTTATCTTTGCCCATAGCCTTCCCTTCCTGAAGCTGTCTATCCGTCGCTGTCGCTGATAACCCACACCTTTCTGATAATCACACCGGGGAAACATCCTTGGTCGTCCGGGTCCAATCAGCAGTACACTGGGTTTGGGGAAGCTTTGGACATCAAGACTGGCTAATGGCAGATTGAAATTATGAGATTTGACCTGGGTTTCGGGCTAGAGATAAGGTACAGAGAGACATGATCGGTGACCGATGGACCGGCGCGTTTCCGAAGGCCCGGTGTGTTTATTTACTGTCTCGGCGTATTTTTTATGATGATGTCACTTTGCGGGCCCCTGGATTCTTTGGGTTCTCATGACGTCTGCTGCTCCTGTGCGGTTTGAGGGCCCGGGCGCGTTTTGGCCCCGGTGTGTTTGGGCTCCTAGTACGCTAATATAAGGTTCCAGCGCATCTGTATCAGCTCTATCCAGCGTTGTAACTCTGCACTGCAACTGTGTAGCTTTTCTTCTGGACGCGCTGTGTTTTGGAGGCTCCCGGGATTTTGTTGGGCTTCCGGTGACTGAGGGCACTGCTATGATTATTTATAGCCCCCGATGGGATATTTGGTGTCCTCAACACAAATTTATGCTGCCCCAGTTCGACTTTTGTGACATATTTTGAATACACTTCATGGCATGTTATGATAGAAGAACCATGGCGGTGAAGATTGGTACGATGAATTGAATTCTCATATTTTTTGGTTGGGCGTTGGGTTACATGCGAATATAGGAGGTGTACAATAATTTTTTAGGATTATTTTCTGTTTGCCGAGGAAATGTCATCGTGTAATAGTAATGGTAAATATTGTATCTAGGTAGAAATTTATCAGGAAAATACAATAGCTGAATGTCAGTCCATCTTATCCCTAAGGAATGGGTGGATCGATGAATTATTATGGAGGCACATGTCCAGAAGGGAACCACTTAGCCTTTCAGGGGGACCTACGGTTGAAAAAAAAATTGAGGGGCACACGCGAGCATTGTCTTCTGCTTTTCGGAAACGCACCTGTCTTCGAACCATCCAGATGAAGCTATCTGCATACCCGGTTTTTACATTAAGAGAGCCGATAGACACTGCGATGAGGAGCGGACGTCCACAGAGAGTTGGGGTGGCGTCACCATCGCCGTCCGAGAGTGCTACGGAGTCCAGCTACTGACACCCCCTCCCGGACCACTTCGCTCCGGCCTGGAGTCCCTCTGGATCCGGGTGAAGCTCCGGCGCGATACCTCTGTCATCGTAGGCTGCCTCTACCGCCCGCCCAGTGGAACCGTGGGTGCTGATCTGGATGATTTGGAGCACCAAATTGACTTCGCAACTAGCCATGGCTTGCCTTTATTCGCGATGGGGGATGTGAATATCGATTTGTTAGACGCTTCAAAACCGGGAGTTGAACGTTTCAACACCATTTTGAACGACTTGTGTCTGCATCAACTCGTGAAGAAGCCCACGCGCGTACAGACGGTTAACCTCCGGGATGGCACACGGCGCACTTCAAAAACGCTTCTCGACATCGCGATCTCCAACGCCACCGACAAAATTTTGGCTTGTGACGTCATGGAGGTGCACATCAGTGACCACCGGGCAGTCACAGTCACAGCTAAAATAGACCGTCCGTCGTTTCAACGTCAAAGGATCACTTTTCAGCGCACCCGTCACCTCCTCCCTGGTCAGCTGCACCTAGCTTTTCTCATGGTAGACTGGTCTGGCCTGTATGAGGCCAACACGGTTGACGACAAGTGGGACGCATGGTTGAACATCTGGAAATGCGTCATGGATGCTCACTGCCCTACCGTCACGAAGTTCGTGAAACGCCGCTCAGTGCCACCCTGGATCGCTGAGAATGCTGACCTCCGCGCCCTGACCCTCCGACGTGACTGGGCTCACAGCCAAGCGGACCGATCCGGGAGTGACGAGGATTGGCGACTCTACCATGAGCTAAATCAACGGACCTCCACTGAGCTCGTGGTCGCCAAAAGCCGTTTCTTCGATAGGACTTTGAAAGAAAATGACAACGTCTGGCCGCACGTTCGACGTCATCTCTTTCAGAAGAAGACAACTCCACCATCAACTGAACCATCACGTTCCAACCAAGAGAAAGAGTTGTTCGCTGACGACCAAAACCGGTATTTTTCTTCAACTGGCAAGCGCGTGGCTGCCGCTTTGCATTCTTTAGGGGATTTAGGCCCAAATACAGTGCATCAACCTCGCCCTCCGCGCGTTGTTAGCTCAGCATTCAAGCTGAAGCCCGCCACTCTTCCCGAACTCTCTCATGCCCTGCGTGATTTAAATCCTACCAGTGCTCGTGGTACCGACAATGTGTCCCTGAAATTGCTCAATATGTCGTTTCTTTCGGTGTGTGTTCATATTTTACACATAATCAACTTCAGTTTATCGTCTTGTACTTTTCCGGAACTGTGGAAGTTGGCTGAAATCGTACCAATCTTCAAGAAAGGCTGCCCTGACGATCCCAAGTGTTATAGGCCCATCTCGATCTTGAGTAATGTGTCAAAACTGTGCGAGAAGATAGTAGTCAACCAGCTCACTGCGTATCTCCACCGAAATTGTCTTCTTAGCAACTCGCAACATGCCTATCGACCACTTCACTCTACTGAAACTGCCCTTGCTGATGTAGTAGCTTATATCACAAATTGCATCGAAAGGCGCCGTGTTTGTCTGCTCGCATCAGTAGATTTGTCTAGTGCCTTCGATTGTGTGTCTCATAGCCGACTCTTAACCAAATTAGAGTGGTACGGCATCGACAGCTCTTGGTTTAGATCTTACCTTTCAAATCGCAGACAGGTAGTTAGGCCCGGAAAACTTGTATGCAACGTATCCTGTGGTGTTCCACAAGGAAGTTTGTGCGGTCCAATTTTGTTTTTGTTGTACACAAATGATCTTCTCTCGCACATAGGTGATGTCTTTAAAGTCGTTGCTTACGCTGACGACACACAGGCAATGTTGTCATCGAAATTGGAGGACATAATGTATGCAAAACGTCGTCGCGAATCGTGCTTGGAAACTATGAGCTTGTGGTACCATGTAAATCTTCTCAAGCTCAACCCATCTAAAACGCAATTTGTGATTTTTGGTTCTCGCCAGATGATCGCGCGGCTACCTAGCATCAGCCTCTCTGTTCTTGGATCTGATATTTCACGTGTCTCATCTATCAAGAACCTGGGCGTGACCATGGACGAATCGTTAACGTGGAGTGAACAAATTGGCGATATTGCTAAGAAATGTAACCGCATTATCTTTCCTCTAGCCAAGCATGTACGTTCTCTTACTGAAGAAACGCTGTCGAAGTTAGTGCTTGCACTGGTTTTCCCCCATATAATGTACTGTTGCTCAATCTGGTCTGCTGCATGTGACACCGAACGCGCGCGAATCCAAAAAGTCATAATGAGGGCGGCTAGGATCATAACTGGAACCTCTCGTTATGGCCATATATCGCATGTCATCGAGCGGTTGGGCTGGCCTAGCTTTCAGCGCTTTGTCGACATTAGGGATTGCTCACTGGTTCATCTTGCAGTGCATCACTCGGGAGCACCTAAAACCCTGCGTGATCTTGTGACATTGAGAAGTGATGTCAGCTCTCGATCTACGCGATCAACACCGTTTTCAGTAGAGCGCCCACGCCTGAAAACTTCTTTTGCGCAACGCTCTTTTATGTACCGTGCTGCAGTTCTTTGGAACAGTCTCCCCGAGGAAGTCAGGGCCGAGAATATGCGACGGGCTTTTAAGTTTAAGCTGAAGGAGGCGCTGAGAAGTGCTGTACGTGAGAATGTTTGAGTATTGTATGCGTGTGTTTCTTAATGTTTCAGTAGCCTCCTGTCCCACCCCATTTTTTTTAGCGTTTTTGACATTTGATGCTGAGTGTCTCTTGGTACCAATACAAGGAATACAATACAATCCGTCCCGCAGGGGCGCATTTTCCTCATGGAGTGGCGCCCCTGGCTAGAATATTTGAGGCAGGGATACAGTCGGGTCTTCCAAGAGGAGAGCCTTTCCTTCAAAGAGGGAGTACCCCAAAGAGGAGTACCCCTCTTATAGGGCCTTCTCCTATGGGGGCATATCTGATTCTAGGACAAGTGTACGTATAGCAGATGTACGTAAGTAAATGCACTTAAGCTCAGATGTACGTATGGCAATTGTACGTAAGCGCAGATTCACGTTTGGAAAATGTACGTATGCGGAAGTGTACGTAAGTGCAAAAGTACGTATGCGCAAATGTGCGTAAGCGCAAATGTAAGTTGTATCCGTGGCTGCAGATAATCGCATTTGAACTACAAACAATCGCTCTTGGGCCACCAATATTCCCGTCACGCCCCCCACAAAAAAAATAACCTCCCAGTCAGTGCCGCTCGTTTTACGCCCACAGGTAATGCTCGACTCATGATGACGGGAGGTCACGGTTCACAATGCTACTATTAATGGCATGCACTAGGTGTGGTCCAACAACAGCAAAAGCACCTTGAGCATCGTGATTCTGATGCTGTCAGCACTGCACGCGCGTGACGATCCGTCAACAACGCGGACACACAACGAGCGCTTGTTCAATGGTGTCATCCTGCCATCTAGCGAGAAATATTGTAACCTATGCTTCAGCGTTCAATCTGATGACATTCATTACTTATTCAATGCCGTAATACCAAGACCGTGCTGCTACCTAGCGAGTGAAAGCTGAACTTATGCTTCTTGGACATCACAAATGAGAGTAGATCTTCTGAACAATCCAGTCCCGAACGTAGATCCTCTGAACATACCGGACCAAGAGTAGATCCTCTGAACATTCCGTCCCGGGAGTAGATCCTCTGAACATTCCGTCCCGGGAGTAGATCTTGTGAACACTTCCGTCCTCGGAGTAGATACTCTGAACATTTCAAGGAGTAGGTCTTCTGAACATTTCCAGCAGTAGATCTTCTGAACAACTAAGGCCTATTTGTAGATCCTCTGAACAATCCGGTCGCGAGAGTAGATCTTGTGAAAAAAAAATTATCCTGAAAGTAGATCCTGTGAACACTTCCGTCTTCGAGTAGATCTTCTGAACAAACCAGTCCCGGAGTAGATCTTGTGAACACTTCCAGCTTTCAGTAGATCCTCTGAACATTTGTATTCGGGAGTAGATCTTCTGAACACTTGAGGCCTATTTGTAGATCCTCTGAACAACCCAGTCCCGAGAGTAGATCTTGTGAAAAACATTCTCTTGAAAGTAGATCTTGTGAACACTTCCGTCTTCGAGTAGATCCTCTGAACAATGCAGTCTTGGGAGTAGATCTTGTGAACATTTCCTCCTCCAAGTAGGTCTTGTGAACATAGACCTTCTGAAAGTAGATCTTCTGAAAATAGATCTTCTGAACGTAGATCTACTGAAAATAGATCTTCTGAAAGTAGGTCTTATGAGCCTCACCCGCACAAATCACTTGAAAATGATCTTCCAATTTCAGACATTCTAGTTCATAACCCGAAATGTGCTCCCAGAATGGCAACCAAACCGAGCCCCTGGCTGTGTGCTTTTTTTATCCATTGGGGTTTTCTTCGTCTACAAATGTGTTTTAGGGCTGAGCCAGTTTTTGTTAGGGGCCCGACGCATTTTTGAGACCCCGTCTCTTGTTAGGGCTTTGTTGGTTTTTGTGTACCGATGCGTTTTGGCCGGCACGTTTCGGATTACCCCGGTTTATGGGCGCTGTGTAACCACTGCATTTGATGCGCCCTAAAACCCTAATAACCAACGGATTACCACGATTTGTTCGCTTAGTGCCCGGCCTTTTGATTCCTTTTAAGGACCATGTCGCTTCTTGAGAGTCCATGCCTGTTTTTGAAGCCCTCGGCGGTCTGACAGCCCCGGTGCGATTTGAGTTGGTCGGTGGTCGGTAGTTGAGTGGTCCGTGTGTCCGTGCTCCGCGGTTGCGGCTGGAGTGACGCCACCACGCCGTGTGTCACCAGGGCAAGGTATACGCGTCGCGGCCGTCCACCGACTACGACCCGGCGAACAGCGGCGACGTGACCGGCCTTATCACCGTGCGGGACGTGCACGAGGCGGCCGACGCCAACCGGCTGCACGCCGCCTTCTCGCGGCTCGAGATCCACCAGATCGACGCGAGCATCGGCCGGCTGCGCCAGGCGCTGCGCGACAACCAGCAGAACCTGCACGCGCTCAGTCGCGCCAAGGCTGGTGCGTGACGGACCGGCAGACACGTCCGGCCGCCCAGATGGTCGGATGAGTTGTTCGGCTGGCGGCTCGTGCGCGTCGACGTCGGGCGCCGCGATGGCCGTAGTGTGGCGCCAGGGAAGGGATTGGCGGCGGGTGACCTTGACAGGGTGTTGCCCCGAGTGTGGTGGCCGGGCAAGAATGATGCAATACTTTCCGAGACGATGCGGCTGTTGAGTAGTGCGTGCGCGGTGAACAGCGGATGTAGTTACATCCGGGTGTGTGATAGTGGTGCCCCCCCCCCCACCAGTCGTGTGCTACGTGTTATGACGGGGCGCAAGCTATCAGCTATATGCGAGCCCAATAATATAGTTGCTGCTGCTTAATGTCGGGACGAGATGAAGGTAGAGACATGGTTAAACATGGCGCAGTGCATGTGGCACGGAATTGTCTAGTTAGAACATCCGAGTGGGGCGTTTGACTCGTGTGACGTAGTGATCAGCCGGATCCTGATCCATCTGTCTCGTCGAGGACGGGTAGTCTATGGGTAAGTTACCCGTCTCACAATTGAAAGATTGTGGGTTCGAGTCTTACCTGTCGCTACTCTTCGCCCGCGACCAATCGGCGTGAGAGATTGGCGACGCTACATGACTCAACTGTCGATGTGTCGTAGAACCGACAACCCCCGAGTCTGACTCGTCACATCACCAGTCCTTTGCCACGTGAGACATGCGACTAGTAGCTTGGAATAGGTCATGGGCGCTGGATGACCTCTGCAGTCGATGCGCCCTTAAACCCCAATAACCGACTAGCTTGGAGTAGGTTGTGATTCCACTTATCCCGAGCGGGTTGTCTGACCGGTGATGACCTGCTGCGCCCAGTGAGTCTGGGCGACACGACAGTGGACACCGGGCCCGAGGAGCTGCCGTGGCCGGCCGGCTCGGCGGCTCCGGTCAGGACCACCAGCCGCAACCACATCAACACGTGGCAGCACTTCTCGCAGACCCACCTCTACCTGCGCACGCCCAACAGCTTCAAGGACCCGCTCAGTCCCATCGACGACCTCGACGTGCAGGTAAGACAGCTGTCAGGTCAGGTCATGTCATGTCATGTCATGTCATGTCAGGTCAGTCAGGGTCAGGTCGGGTCGGTCGGTCGGTCGGTCGGTCGGTCGGTCGGTCGGTCGGTCGGTCGGTCGGTCGGTCGGTCGGTCGGTCGGTCGGTCGGTCGGTCGGTCGGTCGGTCGGTCGGTCGGTCGGTCGGTCGGTCGGTCGGTCGGTCGGTCGGTCGGTCGGTCGGTCGGTCGGGTCGGTCGGTCGGGTCGGGTCGGTCGGTCGGGTCGGTCGGTCGTGTATTCTCGGCGGCCTCTCACGAGCCCGACGTGATGGCTGCAGCTCTGCTGGGCTGTAGTGGTGCTGCTGAGCCACGGTCTGATGGATCTAGGACAATACTGAGACGGTAGTCCAGTGGGCAGGCGTACCTGGTGGGTGCTTCTGTAAACCAGAACGCAGCTGACACAACTTTTGCTTGCTGCCTGTCATATCTGCTTTTCGGCTACCAATCTGCGTGAGAGTCGATGCCGCACGCCGTGCTCAGTTGTCACCTATCGCAATGTCACCTGTCGCAACAGGTGTGTGCGTGAGTGTGCACGTCGTTGTGAAGAACTGCACCACGTGTGGTCATGCCACAGCCGCGGTATGCCCATCCTGTCTGCCGACGACGTGGCGCTGTGGTGGGACTGATGATGTGGCGCTGACGTGGTCCTCACCGGCCGGCCGGACGGCGCCGGCACGACGTTGTCACGAGCACCCCCCCCCGCCCGCTGCGGCAGGAGGTGATCGAGCTGGCCATGGCCGAGGTGCAGAAGAGCGGCGCGTACCAGCTGGTCCGACTGCGCGCCGGCTACCGGCGCTTCGATGGTGGCCGCGGCATGGACTACATCCTGGAGCTGGAGGTGGAGCCGGAGGGTGGCGGCGACACGGAGGTCCGCAGGTCAGTGCGCTGGAGACCTGGTCGCGCCTGACTGATGCCTGTGGACGCTGTCGCCCCTCAGGGGACCAGCAGACTAGGGATAAGTTGCTCGTCCATTAATAAGTATCAGGTTGAGACACAACAATAGAGAGGTTGTGGGTTCGAGTCTCACCTGTCGCTACTCTTCACTCGCGACCAATCGGCGCGAGAGATTGGCGACGCTACATGTATCAACGGTAGATGTGTCGTAAAGCCAATAACTAACTAACTAACTAGGGGCGGGATGGCCGAGTGGTTTAGGTGTCGGGCTGTGGGTACCAAAGGTCCCGGGTTCGACTCTAGCGCCACTCAGGACATTGCCCAATCCCACGGCCCACCGGCGAAACAGTGGGCGGCGCCATTAGCCGTAAATGTGCATACAGTGTGTCGTGAACCAACCAATAAACAAACA
The DNA here is from genome assembly GCA_034440575.1 of Imbricaverruca yamaguchii. NCBI lineage: Eukaryota > Metazoa > Arthropoda > Thecostraca > Neoverrucidae > Imbricaverruca > Imbricaverruca yamaguchii. The sequence goes on along the minus strand of JAOTOL010000762.1, from coordinate 13,111 downwards.
ATCTAACTAACTAACTAACTAACTAACTAACTAACCAACTAACTAACTGTCGCCCCTCGTGTGGCAGTGAAGCCCAGCCTGGCTCAGAAGGGCCGACGGTATCCCTCGTCCCCCGTGCATGATATGTGGGATGTTGGCTGCCATTGAGCCTGGTAGTTTCTCAGTGCTGCTCTTGGTAACATATTCATTACGGCGTTTGCACTCCCAACATAATTATTGAGGCCGAAACCGATTACTTGTCACTGGATTTCTCGGCCGGCTGCCTTTTTCAGGTCGAAGCCAACCTAGTGGCGAACTATATGTAAGACTTTATAAGCATCACGTGCCTACGCAGCCATTCGTAAAATTTCTAGGAGAAGATTTTGGCTGTCGTCTGGATTACGAATAAAATTTAGGATTATTAGGACCAAGTGTTTCAGAACCAGTTTTTAAAATGCGTCATCAGCCTCCATGAGAAGTCGTTTCTGCTCCTGTATCGCTCGCTGAAAAGTTAGAAGAGGCTATGCGGGCGCTGCATGGCCATTGCGGTCGATGCGCCCCTAAACTCCAATAAACAACAAGATAGACTATGCATGTTTCGTATGTGATGGAGTGTGCACAAGCGTACGCTCGATGCGGTGCACCATACGGCCGTGCGTCTTGTCACTGGTGCGCCAGCTACCGGTCTCCTCGCCGAGGCCCATGGGCCTCCACTGGCCTCGAGACGAGAACACCGGCGGCTGAGCGGAGCTCTTCTGCCGCACCAGGTTCCGGTGAAGCCGGCACGTCATGCCGCCTTTTTCCGGCGCACGCGAACATTTCCCGGGAAGGAGAGAAGCCGATGTTTCCGTGTTCGGATCGGCTGGGGAATCTTTACCGACGGGAGCCCGATACGAGCTGGCGGAATCACGCGACACCAACAACTACTAATCCACCTTAGCAGTTGGTTCCACCAAAAATTGGTGCTACTATGTCGGCAATACTGACAGTCAATGCCCTCGTTCGGATGTTTCGCTCGGAGTCCCTGCAGCACATACCTTCGAACCAGATATGCAGCCTCGTCTTTACTGACTGATCAAGTAGCAATACAGCGGCACATTCGTGTGTAATAACTATGTTTGCATTTTCCGCCTACCGACCCAAGCGTCCATAAGCACATGCGAGCTAACTGTGGTTATTAAGGTTCCGTATTTTGTTGAAATATCTGATGAACTATTGTTTGCTATGTTCACAGATTCTCTTAGCAGCCTTTTAGCATTCTCTTAGCAGTCTCATAACCAAGTTCTATCAGTGCAATCCGCGGGATATTCTTGTCCGTCTGACTGAACTTAAGGCTGCCGGCAAAGCTGTAACATTGTGGATTACCAGTCATGCTGTAAATGGGGGAAACCACTTGACTGATGTTGCCGCTAAGCACGGATCGCATAAAGCGCACGGCCGCTCTCCCTCTTCCGATGACTGATGAATATGCGATTGCTTCTTTGCTAACTTATTCCAAACAGCAAACCATTTGAAGCTCGAAGCCCATGCATTAGCTAAAGACGATCGAACAGAAGCTGAGTGAGTGACCACTATCACAGCGTAAGTCAATGAAAGAGGAGTGGCACTGCCGACCGTTAAGTGGTCACTGATGTGTCGCCCATCGCTGTTTGCACGCTTGTTGCCTCACTTGTTTGCAAAATGGACGTCTGTGGCCCGGGTTGTATTTGGGCTCGGTCGCTCAGTTATTAGGAAATACTGAACCGGTAGTGATTCTGCGTGAGAGATGAATGACGCTTATCGCTTGGACACCTTACACTTCTAAAGGAAGGGAACGAGTGGTCTAGGGGCAGTCGCTTGTCTCACAATCGAAAGATGGTGGGTTCGAGTCTCACCTGTCGCTCCTCTTCGTCCGCGACCAATCGGTGTGAGAGATTGGGGACGCTACATGACTTTACGGTCGATGTGTCGAATAACATGCCAATAACCAACCACTTCTAAAGGAATACCTTGCCGCCAAAGTGTTCTTTGAGCTTATGTGTATCACCACTGTACGACATGTGTTGTATTGAGGTTTGTAGTCCTTCGCCGTGTTTATGACGCGCCCCAGGACACACCTGGCTCCTCAACCTCGGGGCAGAAGTGCACTGAACGTGCCATGACGTCCAATACGCCTTGCCTCAGGGTGGAGGTGCACCGACCCCTGCTGAAGGCGGAGCTGGTGCCTATGCCATTCGTCACGGAGAAGCCTACTGTGACGGTGGTGCTGCCCGTGACTGCCGACCAGGTAAGGTCCTGACACGGAGGTCTGCACCTCCCGCCATCCCACCTACTGTGGAGGTCTGCACCTCCCGCCACCCCACCTACTGTGGAGGTCTGCACCTCCCGCCACCCCACCTACTGTGGAGGTCTGCACCTCCCACCACCCTACATACTGTGAAGGTCTGCACCTCCCGCCACCCCACCTACTGTGGAGGTCCGCACCCCCGCCACCCCACCCACTGTGGAGGTCTGCACCTCCCACCACCCTACATACTGTGAAGGTCTGCACCTCCCGCCACCCCACCCACTGTGGAGGTCTGCACCTCCCGCCACCCCACCCACTGTGGAGGTCCGCACCTCCGCCACCCCACCCACTGTGGAGGTCTGCACCTCCCGCCACCCCACCTACTGTGGAGGTCTGCACCTCCCGCCACCCCACCCACTGTGGAGGTCCGCACCTCCCGCCACCCCACCTACTGTGGAGGTCCGCACCTCCCGCCACCCCACCTACTGTGGAGGTCCGCACCTCCCGCCACCCCACCCACTGTGGAGGTCCGCACCTCCCGCCACCCCACCTACTGTGGAGGTCTGCACCTCCCACCACCCCACCTACTGTGAAGGTCCGCACCTCCCGCCACCACACCCACTGTGGAGGTCCGCACCTCCCGCCACCCCACCCACTGTGGAGGTCTGCACCTCCCGCCACCCCACCTACTGTGGAGGTCTGCACCTCCCGCCACCCCACCTACTGTGGAGGTCCGCACCTCCCGCCACCCCACCTACTGTGGAGGTCTGCACCTCCCGCCACCCCACCTACGGTGGAGGTCCGCACCTCCCGCCACCCCACCTACTGTGAAGGTCCGCACCTCCCGCCACCACACCCACTGTGGAGGTCCGCACCTCCCGCCACCCCACCTACTGTGGAAGTCTGCACCTCCCGCCACCCCACCTACTGTGGAGGTCTGCACCTCCCACCACCCCACCTACTGTGGAGGTCTGCACCTCCCACCACCCCACCTACTGTGGAGGTCTGCACCTCCCGCCACCCCACCTACTGTGGGGGTCCGCACCTCCCGGCACCCCACCCACTGTGGAGGTCCGCACCTCCCGCCACCCCACCCACTGTGGAGGTCTGCACCTCCCGCCACCACACCTACTGTGGAGGTCTGCACCTCCCACCACCCCACCTACTGTGGAGGTCTGCACCTCCCACCACCCACCCACTGTGGAGGTCTGCACCTCCCGCCACCCCACCCACTGTGGAGGTCTGCACCTCCCGCCACCCCACCTACTGTGGAGGTCTGCACCTCCCACCACCCCACCCACTGTGGAGGTCCGCACCTCCCGCCACCCTACATACTGTGGAGGTCCGCACCTCCCACCACCCTACATACTGTGGAGGTCCGCACCTCCCGCCACCCTACATACTGTGGAGGTCTGCACCTCCCGCCACCCCACCTACTGTGGAGGTCTGCACCTCCCACCACCCCACATACTGTGGAGGTCTGCACCTCCCACCACCCCACCCACTGTGGAGGTCCGCACCTCCCACCACCCCACCCACTGTGGAGGTCTGCACCTCCCACCACCCTACATACTGTGGAGGTCCGCACCTCCCGCCACCCTACATACTGTGGAGGTCTGCACCTCCCGCCACCCCACCTACTGTGGAAGTCCGCACCTCCCGCCACCCCACCTACTGTGGAGGTCTGCACCTCCCACCACCCTACATACTGTGGAGGTCTGCACCTCCCGCCACCCCACCTACTGTGGAGGTCCGCACCTCCCGCCACCCCACCCACTGTGGAGGTCTGCACCTCCCACCACCCTACATACTGTGGAGGTCTGCACCTCCCGCCACCCCACCTACTGTGGAGGTCCGCACCTCCCGCCACCCCACCCACTGTGGAGGTCTGCACCTCCCACCACCCTACATACTGTGGAGGTCTGCACCTCCCGCCACCCCACCCACTGTGGAGGTCCGCACCTCCCGCCACCCCACCTACGGTGGAGGTCCGCACCTCCCGCCACCCCACCCACTGTGGAGGTCTGCACCTCCCGCCACCCCACCCACTGTGGAGGTCCGCACCTCCCGCCACCCCACCCACTGTGGAGGTCCGCACCTCCCGCCACCCCACCCACTGTGGAGGTCTGCACCTCCCACCACCCTACATACTGTGGAGGTCTGCACCTCCCGCCACCCCACCGACTGTGGAGGTCTGCACCTCCCACCACCCCACCTACTGTGGAGGTCTGCACCTCCCACCACCCCACCTACTGTGAAGGTCCGCACCTCCCGCCACCCCACCCACTGTGGAGGTCCGCACCTCCCACCACCCCACCGACTGTGGAGGTCTGCACCTCCCACCACCCCACATACTGTGGAGGTCTGCACCTCCCGCCACCCCACCTACTGTGGAGGTCCGCACCTCCCACCACCCCACCGACTGTGGAGGTCTGCACCTCCCGCCACCCCACCTACTGTGGATGTCCGCACCTCCCGCCACCCCACCTACTGTGGAGGTCTGCACCTCCCGCCACCCCACCCACTGTGGAGGTCTGCACCTCCCGCCACCCCACCCACTGTGGAGGTCCGCACCTCCCGCCACCCCACCCACTGTGGAGGTCCGCACCTCCCGCCACCCCACCTACTGTGGAGGTCTGCACCTCCCGCCACCCCACCTACTGTGGAGGTCTGCACCTCCCGCCACCCCACCTACTGTGGAGGTCCGCACCTCCCGCCACCCCACCCACTGTGGAGGTCTGCACCTCCCGCCACCCCACCTACTGTGGAGGTCTGCACCTCCCACCACCCCACCTACTGTGGAGGTCTGCACCTCCCGCCACCACACCTACTGTGGAGGTCTGCACCTCCCGCCACCCACATACTGTGGAGGTCCGCACCTCCCGCCACCCCACCCACTGTGGAGGTCTGCACCTCCCACCACCCCACCTACTGTGAAGGTCCGCACCTCCCGCCACCCCACCCACTGTGGAGGTCCGCACCTCCCGCCATCCCACCTACTGTGGAGGCCTGCACCTCCCGCCACCCACCTATTGTGGAGGTCTGCACCTCCGCCACCCCACCTATTGTGGAGGTCCCACCTCCCGCCACCACCGCGACCTCCACCACCCCAGGGAGGTGCACCTCCCGCCACCCCACCTACGTGGGGGTCCGCACCTCCCACCACCCCACCTACTGTGGAGGTCTGCACCTCCCGCCACCCCACCTACTGTGGAGGTCTGCACCTCCCGCCACCCCACCCACTGTGGAGGTCTGCACCTCCCGCCACCCCACCTACTGTGGAGGTCTGCACCTCCCACCACCCACCCACTGTGGAGGTCCGCACCTCCCGCCACCCCACCCACTGTGGAGGTCTGCACCTCCCGCCACCCCACCTACTGTGGAGGTCTGCACCTCCCGCCACCCCACCTACTGTGGAGGTCCGCACCTCCCGCCACCCCACCTACGGTCGAGGTCTGCACCTCCCGCCACCCCACCTACTGTGGAGGTCCGCACCTCCCGCCACCCCACCACTGTGGAGGTCCGCACCCCCGCCACCCCACCTACTTAGTCCGCCCTCCCGCCACCCCACCTACGGTGGAGGTCTGCACCCCCCCACCCCCCTGTGGAGGTCCGCACCTCCCGCCACCCCACCTACGGTGGAGGTCTGCACCTCCCGCCACCCCACCTACTGTGGAGGTCCGCACCTCCCGCCACCCCACCTACTGTGGAGGTCTGCACCTCCCGCCACCCCACCTACTGTGGAGGTCCGCACCTCCCGCCACCCCACCTACGGTCGAGGTCGGCACCTCCCGCCACCCCACCTGGACGCCCGGTAACCCTGCCCTGAGGCCCGTGATCCAGCCTTGGACCGGAGGTCGTGATCCATTCCTGGCGCCAGTGACACCACCCTCTGTGACAAAGCCCCGACGGCCTTCACCCATTCATTATGTCGACGCCTTGCATAGGACGTCCGAGCGAGTACTTCACTCACGACTTGCGAGTTTCCTCCGTTGAAATGTGTGGCGCATCAGCAGAGGAGGAAGTCTGTATTTGCTTGGACCCTTTCGAGCATTAGGGAGACGGGCTTACGTTCCAGAGTCCCATAACGAATCTGTGGAAAAAGTGATTGTACAATGCAGCTTGAATGTAGCAACCACTATAAGATACATAAAGCGTCTACTTCAGTGTTAAGTCCTCCGTGAGATTGGGTGGAACATAATACTTCCTGAACACTCAATCGATATCCTTTCCAAAGAAGTAACGATCACCAGCATGGTGCTTCTTGACGTATGTTTATGAAGCTATCATGCCTCCTTTTGATCAGTATCTCGTGTACAAGTAGCATGCCTGTGTTGAACATTATGAATTATACCACACGGGCATCTTGTTGCACAATCCCATGTACAGGAATTACCTATGATAACTGCTATGCCATACCAATTTATGCTATTCGTATTATATCTATTCGTAATATCCCTATTACAAATTTAGGTATCCCTAAATTAGGTAGGTACCAAAACGCGCTAATGCACAAAGTAAAAAATAAAGAAAGGTTCAATGGCTTGGAATGTCTTGAACGATATCATTTTCATGGATAGTTGTCACATACTACTGTGCTTGCTTCGACATCTTACACCTACCAAATACCCATTATTTTAGCACTGGTCTGCTATGGTTGTGACCAGGGATGCGGAGCCGGAGTCGGAGCCGGAGCCGGAGCCGCCGGGACATTTTACTCTGAGCCGGAGTCAGAGCCGGAGCCGTCAAAAGCAGGGCGGCTCCGACTCCGAAAGAGGTGTAAATTAAACAAAATTAGCGAACGTGAAATGAACACATTACACCTAGTATGGTATGGTTGGTATGGCATGGTATGAAAACGCATTTTTAAAAGCCAAAATGTTTAAATACGAGTAGCATGTAAAAATATCATCAAATAATGGCAGAATAACCAATAACCATATTCTAGCCTCAGTAGTCAATGCAATAGTTCCGTGTTTGGTTCAGTTAAGTTCATTGTTTCCATCATCAACGGGTTGTTGTACCTTATTAGAGATGAGGCCAAATATTACAATTTACAACATCGGTGTTCCTTGGACCGTTCACGGGATGGGGAGTGTTGTTGATTTGTGTCTCCTTTCTTCTGATTGCCACAATACGGCACGAAGCGAGCGTCAGTTTACGAGGGCATAACACCGAAAAGTGATTTGGGCGGGGGCGAGTGTTTATTTAAAGATAGATACAGGGTTTATATGGGAAAGTTGCTTATAATTGTCTGAGGTTTGCGCCTCTGAGTGGTCACGGGTAACTTTTTTTTACATCCCCTCCCTAGCTCTTACTTAACCCTGTGTCTCGGGAGGGTCTTCAACCGTCCACCCCCCTCAGGTTTTTCGCAGATAGCGGACGAACGGCGTGCGCCTGCGCGCCCAAATTCGGCATAGCTTTCCCCACATCAATTTGACATGCTGATTCAACATTTTTAGGTCAGGTCATCTAGGGTCAACGAGTTAGTCAAGGTCAAGTGAGGTCACCTCCAAAAAAAATTCAGCCAGTCACGCTTTAACGGACAGAGACATTTTAATGAAACTTTCAGCGTTTGCTTATCTTTACGGATGCAGCAAGACGTACGAGTTGAATTTTTATCTTTTTGTTTGTTTTTGACTACATACAAATTTGGCGTATTTGCCAAATTGCAGTTCAAATACAGGATTGTGGCTAAAGTAAGCATTTTTTATTTGGGCAAGTTGAGTTCCAACAACGTTTCTCGGTCTGCTCTACCCATTGGAAAAGGAAAATTAAAGAACACTTGAAAACCTAAAATTTTGGAATTTCAAAAAAACAAAATTTTAGTTTTTTGGGTGCGAAAAAAATTATAGCCCCGGTCTATTCCGCTGTCCTTTTTTCATTCTAAATAATATTTTTTCTTCATATATCCCCGAAATGAACTCCCCAGAGTCAAAAACATAATGTAAGTCGTGAAAAGTCGTGAATATCTAGCCGCCGCCGGGACTTTTGGGGAAAATTGTTTTAGGGGATGGACTCGGGCTCCACTAGTCGAGCGCTTTCCGATGACACCTCTTTCGTTTTCGTGCGATGCTTAGCTTGGATTTTAGAGGGGGTCTTCAACCCCCCCCCCCCCCCCGAGACGAGGTGTGCAGATTTGACCGGAAAGACGGCGCATGTTAATGGATCGATCACGTTTTGGATGCACGGAGCCGGAACCGGTACATTTTGCCCGGAGCCGGAGCCGCCGGGACATTTTACTCGGAGCTGGGGAGCCGGAGCCGGGATACTTCACCGGGCCGGAGTCGGAGCCGGAGCTGGGGCCGTCCAAAATTTTTCCGGCTCCGCATCCCTGGTTGTGACATGCGACTTTGCGCAGGTTCAGCAAGCAGAGAAGTTCGTGCAAAACGTCATCACCAGCAACGAGAACCTGAGCCTGGTGCTTTACCTGATGGCAGGCGACTCCAGCGTTGAGGTGTTCCGGCCTCTCGTGCAGATGGTTCAGGTACACGCTGTGTTATCGTGCAGATGGTTCAGGTACACGCTGTGTTATCGAGCAGATGGTTCAGATACACGCTGCTGTTATCGTGCAGATGGTTCAGGTACACGCTGTGTTATCGTGCAGATGGTTCAGGTACACGCTGTGTTATCGTGCAGATGGTTCTGATGGTACACGCTGTGTTATCGTGCAGATGGTTCAGGTACACGCTGTTATCGTGCAGATGGTTCAGGTACACGCTGTGTTATCGAGCAGATGGTTCTGATGTGCGCTGTTATCGTGCAGATGGTTCAGGTACACGCTGTTATCGTACAGATGGTTCAGGTACACGCTGTGTTATCGTGCAGATGGTTCTGATGTGCGCTGTTATCGTGCAGATGGTTCAGGTACATGCTGTTATCGGACAGACGGTTCAGGTATACGCTGTTATTGTGCAGATGGTTCAGGCACACGCTGTGTTATCGAGCAGATGGTTCAGGTACATGCTGTGCTATCATGGAGATGGTTCAGGTATACGCTGTTATAGCATTGAGCTTTTCATTAAAGTTCGTAGTATGTCTTCGGCTCAGGTATGAGCGCCTACATACCATACAGGCTGTATTGCTGATGTCTTGAAGGTAGGGCGTGTTGGCCTATCTTCAAGAAGTATAGGCAAAACGAATTTGAACGTGGTGGTGCCGTAATCCTTGGTCGTTTATTTCTCGACTATAGTGTATGCAGAACTGACAGTGATTGTGGTTTTTTGCCTATCGTTTTCTATCATGCGGTGACCTATTTTGTTTCATTATATATTTTGGTGTTCTGGGCTCCAATATCAAGACTGACCATTCGAGTGGTCGAAGCGCCCTTCAGCCCAAATAATAGATGAAACAAATAAGGTGTCAGCGCTCCATATGTGGCATGTTTCTCCTGCCATATTGTTTTATCATGTTCATTGATATGTTACGATCTTATTGCAATTTGTGTTATGCATCTGACTATTCTGCAAATATTATCGGCAGGGATAATGTCCAGTCCTATGTTGTTTAACACGGGTAGTGACCAGTTTGCTGTTAGTTGCCATGGGTAGTGTCCAGTGCTATGTCGTTTGGCACGGATAGAGTCAAATTTTGTGTTGGCTATGGGTAGTGTATGTCTGCGGTGGTTTGCCACGTGTAGTGTCAAATTTGGTATTTGCCACGAGTAGAGTTCAGTCTGCTGTTGTTTGCCACGTGTAATGTCAGGCTTGGTGTTTGCTATGGGTAGTGTATGTCTGCTGTTGTTTGCCACGTGTAATGTCAGGTTTGGTGTTTGCCATGGGTAGTGTTCAGTGCGCTGTTGTTTTCCACGAGTAGTATCCAGCTTGCTGTTGCGCCCCATTGTTCACCTGCTGCCGACTCCCTGTGTCCTGGCCACTTTGTCACGTTGTCTGACATGGTTGTCACGTGACCGTCGCGTGCCGCAGGCGGCCAACAAGCGGCCAGCCGCGGCGGGCCGCCGCATGGGCTGGCTCACGCTCATGGGCAACACGACGCCCTCCCAGTTCTTCATCATGGACGCCGTCGTCAAGAAGGTCCAGGGCAAGCAACTGATCCTGCTGCTCAGCCAGCCGGGCATAGAGTACGACTCGGAGCTGTTCAACCGGGTGGGTGGCGCCGGCTCCGGCAGACGACTAAACACTGCCGTACCTAACTAGGTGTAGGATCGGCTGATGTGGAGAGCGAAGGCGATCTTTGTTTGTGTAGGTCTACATTTTTGGAATTCACCCAGCTGCATACCTATTTGGCACTCGGGGACGAGTAGACTAGAGGTAGTTTCCAGTCTCACAACTAAAAGATTGCGGGTTCGAGTCTCACCTGTCGCTACTCTTCGCCCGCGGCTAATCGGCGTGAGAGATAGGCGACGCTATATGACTCAACGGTCGACGTGCCGTAAAACCAATAACTAACCTAACCAACATATTTGGCACTAATCCATCGTTGTAAATACTCTGTCGGCCGGCATGTTACGGGCGTTGGCAGCTTGGGTGGCCTTTTCCGGGTGGCCACCCGAGCGCTACTGAGTACGCGCTACTGACCCGACTCGCTACTGAACAGTGTCCTAAAATTATTTCACCATTAACTGTGAGGATGAAGAAAGAAGTTGCATGGGATAGTGAAAGATTGGAAGAAAATAAAGGATCATCACTTAAGGATGAAAAAAAAAGTTGAATGCCTTTCACTTCAGTCACATGCATTTTGGATTATGGAGCAGTCATGTGCATGACTGCCCATACATGTGGCAAAATGGCAAAAACCTAAGACAAGGATGAAATAGCACAATTCCATTAACTGTGAATTTCCAGGCCACATGGTCAATTATTTTACACTGCTACTGAATATCATGTCGACGCGTAACTGAGTACCATGTTGACGCGCTACTGAGTACTATGCCAACTCGCTACTGAGTACCATGTCGGCTCGATACTGAGTACCATGTCGACGCGCTACTGAGTGTCATGCCGACTCGCTACTGAGTACCATGTCGTCTCGATACTGAGTAACATGCCGACACGCTGCTGAGTACCATGCCGACTCGATACTGAGCACCATGTGGGCTCGATACTGAGTACCATGTCGTCTCGATACTGAGTAACATGTCGACGCGCTACTGGGTGCCATGCCGACTCGCTACTGAGTACCATGTTGTCTCGCTACTGAGTACCATGTCGTCTCGATACTGAGTAACATGCCGACACGCTGCTGAGTACCATGCCGACTCGATACTGAGCACCATGTGGGCTCGATACTGAGTACCATGTCGGCTCGCTACTGAGCACCATGTCGACTCGCTACTGAATACCATGTCAACGCGCTACTGGGTACCATGTCGTCTCGATACTGAGTACCATGTCGTCTCGATACTGAGTAACATGCCGACGCGCTACCGGGTGCCGTGAGAGGCATGTGGGTGGGTCTCATTGGGCGCGGTGTTGGCTCCTGCAGGCGCGCATGCAGACGATCCGCGGCTGGGAGGTGTTCTGCCCGATACCCTGGGTGGAGTACCACCCGGACATCATCTATAACGGCGGCATGCGCGGCGACAAGCTCGAGGTCCATAAAAACTACGGACACTTTGACGGCGACTTCTACGGCATCCTGTCGTTCTACATCAACGATTATATCAACAGTGAGTGCTGAATGAGCCTGGCGAACGCCTGATGGTTATCGCCAAATATGAGCGGCTATGCGATCAGACGTGGCAGCGAAGTTGTTTCTATCCATTTGCAGTGCGGTAGCTGTTTGGATTGCACTACGGTTGTGATACTTGACACCGATAACCAATGTGCTACTACTCACCCGGATGTGCCGAGTGATCAGTTCTGTCCACAACACCCGCGGGACCGCCTCATCCACCCCTCGTGATAGTTGGTCGTCACAACAGCAACGCGTCCCCTCGTCATGTGATCGTGACAACCACCCACCACGACCGGACTCAGGCTACAACGACACTCTCATCCCCCCGCCACACGGGGCGGGGATGGCCGAGTGGTTGAGGTGTTGGGCTCTGGGTGCCAAAGGTTCCGGGTTCGACACTCGTACCGCCCCGGACTTTCCCAATCCCGCGGCTGACCGGCGAAACAGCGTGGGCGGCGTCATTAGCTGTTAATGTGCATAAAGTGCGTCGTGAACCACCAAATAAACAAACAAAACACCTTGCCACACCATTCCCGTGGCACCCATGTGCCACAATGACACCGTAACGCCCAATTGTGTGAACATTGCCGCCGTAACGGCGCTGGCGTAACGCCCGCTTGTGTGTGGACATTGCCGCCATAGCGACACCGACGTAACGCCCGCTTGTGTGTGGACATTGCCGCCATAGCGGCGCTGGCGTAACGCCCGCTTGTGTGTGGACAGTGCGCAACAGGACCGCGGCCGAGATCCCGTACATGGAGCAGAGCAACCCGTCGGGCGACTTGCGCGACCAGCAGCCGTACGACCTGTACGGCGCGTTCGTGCGTCACTCTGATCTGCACGTGCACCGCGCCGTCGACCCCAGCTTCCGGCTGTTACACTTCGAGCACCACTGTCCGGCCAACAGCGGCCTGTTCCACCAGAAGGCCTGCTACAACTCGATGCTCGAGGGCATCGGCTCACAGCAGCAGCTGGCCGAGGCGCTGGACGCGTTCCACGAGTCGCAGCCGGCCTTCTAGGCGAGTCGGCGCCGCTGCCGCCCGGTGTTGGACGGCGGTCGCCACCGTACTGCCATCTGTTGGCCGAGAAGTGAGGCTGGCTGCCAGCTGGAGCTGCTCTGGCCGGGCCCACGATCGTCTGATATTCTGTCGATTCTGATGAGATTAAGGGACAGACTGCAGCGCGTTTCCGCGTACATAATCACTTTTCTTGTCTGATATGTGGCAGAAA